>VZSZ01006531.1:323323-338113 GCA_013398815.1 Ibidorhyncha struthersii | reverse complement strand
GGAGCGGGAAAGGGAGCGGGAAAGGGAGCGGGAAAGGGAGCGGGAAAGGGAGCGGGAAAGGGAGCAAGGAAGACAGGAAAATGGGCTTATTACAAAAGAAACAGTGAACAGGGAAGCTGAAGATCACCAAGAGGATAAATTATAAATGTTTTAAAATTATACAGATGAAATAGTCCAGATTTCTAATCCTAGGACAGATGTCTTTCTGTTGGGAATATTCGAGAGATTATTCTCCTTACCCTAACATTTCTTTCTACATCCTGCTGCAAATTCTGCATCTGTTTCATTTTTCAAGCTTGTCATGTGAAAATGCCTAACCACAGTTTTCCACCAGGGTTCTTTCTACAGCTCAGACCTCACTCTGCTTGCATTATCATCTTCCAATCTGCTGGGAGATTTGTTGATTCGTTTCCTTTTCCCATTTCCAAATAGCTATACAGGCAGCAAGTTGCAGCTACCGCTACCAGTTGGGTTACTGCACGGACAGATTTTATGTGGAGAAAAGGAGAGACAGGTCTGGCTGAGGGCAGCTCTTATATAAAGACATACTTGTTGTTCCAGTTGTTTTCCCCAGTTCCAGTACGGTCCTCTAATTCTTCACGCATGTTTTCTATGTATTATTTTCATTATTTATATATAATTCAGTTGCATCCAAAACACCGAATCCAGGATTAAATCCTCAATTTACTAAGTATATGAATACAAAGACTTCTGCAGATAGAGAAATGCCAATGCTATCACTGGAATAATTTCAGAAATAAGCAAGTTGCGTTCATGTGGATGTGTTTAAGAGATGTTTAGATGTGGTGTTAGTGGATATGGTGTAGGGGAGAACTTTGTAGAGTAGGGTAGATGGTTGGACTCGATGATCCCAAGGGTCTCTTCCAACCTAGACAATTCTATGATTCTATGATAAATGCGGTCCCAGATTTACACTTCATACTGCCATAATACGTTAGAAACAATTGCACAACATCCAAGACATGCTGTAGGTTGAGAAAGGCAACATGTTGCAGTACTTACTGAAGCTGAATATTGGATTTTTAAACAGTGGAAAAAAGGTGAAGAAGTGGTTTTGGGGGTTTTCTTTGTTTGTTTTAAAGAGGAGGATATTATAAATAAAAGCATTATATTACAGCTGTGGTTCAGAAGTTCCGAGCTTTCACACCATGTAATATAAACACATTACATACTACAATTCTCCTCTCCAAAGGGGTGATTATTATGGATAAAGACAACCTTGTGTTCCAAAGCATTTTAACTGCTTAGTATTTTCTGTTAACATCCATAATGCATGCATCTTCCTACCTTTGCTACCAATCCAAAGACCACTTGACAGAAGCTGGTTAAAAGCTGGCTTCATGAAGATTAACTGTCTTCTGCTACAGAACATCATTATAGCAGGCTTGGTCCTTTGGAAACAAATTCAACCGGCGATCTCAAGAAGCAGAACAGCAAAAGCTATGGGCCACAGATATATTTTTAGTAGCTCAAAAGTTCTAGTTATACTCTCTGCATTCAACCATGCATATGAAAGAAAGAATTGCGGGGCTTTTTGCTATTCTCTCATCACACAAGTATTATTAGAAATTAACAATTTGCAATTATAAACCATAGTGTCTCTGATAAAAAGAGTACTGGACCTAGAGTTGTATTTAGTAGAAAAAGAAATGCTTAGTGGTGTCCAGGACTATGGCAAGCAGACACTTCTCAAAATAAAACTACTTAAATAGCATAATCTACACAGCTAGCTGAATTTAGTATGTTCTATCTGTTGTTTCCATTAGGAACTGGATAAGTGAACACATACTGCCGATAGAAATATGGGACCAGCATAACCTCATCTGTAACATTTTCCTTTATTAATAAACTGGTGGTATTGTTTCACTTGGCAGCTGAGAAACTTCTTTTTCAAGTTAAGTTCCATAGTCTTGCAAATCAGATAATAAATTTTAATGTACTAAATACAGTAATATTTAAAAACCACCATTTTAATACATTTTTTAAAGTTTTTCTCATTATTATGTTAAAAACAGAATGATGCCAAAAGAAAAATAAATCTATTCTGGCAAACGCAACTATTACTGAGTTTTATTATGCACAAAGAGTTTGAATAAGACCCACTGAAATATACTGTGGAGGCTACACAAATATAATATTTAAGACTGGTAAGGTTGAATAGCACTGGGGGCAGGGGGAAGTCCGTCTTTTCTCATCTATAATACAATTAAGCGAAGAGCAAGTGTGATGAAATCAATGTGTAATTCCAAATTAATTGCTGTAAATTAGACTAGGATCTAGCATCAGCAGTTGCAAAGAACTGGTAACTGGATACAAAGTTGTTCCCAATTCAAATGCAGTCAGGAAAAGTAGTTAATAGACATTAGCTTCCTCTTGACAACTGTTCAGCAGCTTGCGGGAACTGAGAGCACAGTGTTCTTACTCCAGTTGCCAGTGAACAGCTGCCTGGCTCGGAAAAAAGCAGCGTCACACACTGACAGCGAGGCAAATCAGTACATTCAGCAGTTTTCCCCATATTCTGCACTGGCCAAAGCCATGTGGTTGCAATTAGTATAACACCAGCCCTGAAGTAATAAGCCCTCCTGAAATTTCAATGTTAGCCTCAGCTCAGGACCATGGTGGTACAGTCACATAACTTCTGGTTGGCTTTAAGAGCAAGTTGTACTTGCCCGTGTCTGCCTGAAACATATGTTGTAGGTATGTATATGGTGCACAGGCCATGCTTGCCCTTCATCACCTTCCCTCAAGAAATCAGTGAAATTTGTTCATTAACCCTTCTATTAAATGGGCATCCTCAAAGTACTGAATAACCATATGGTTCCTACTAACGTTACCAACGTCAGGCTTTAGGAAATCCAGCAAAATGGGCCTTTTCCTAGTGACTGCTTACCACTGGAGAAACTTAAATCTGAGAGCAAGACAGGAGACAGAAGGAAAAAGACTCAAGCTTCCAGCTCCTCAGTGTTCTGGGCATGCAGTGCTACTGCTTCAAAGCCACCCAAAATCCCACCCATGTTCAGAAGCAAAACAGATTGCCAAGGCTGAGCTTGGACATCAGATGATTTTCTGCTACATTCACTGGCTGCAGGTTTGCCAGGCTGCAGCTTGCATCAGCCTATGTCTGACTCGCACATTATGTGATCATTCACATCTCTGTAGATTGCTACAACAGCAGAATACCTGCGCTCAGCATTCATGTTGCCCAGCTGAAAAGAATAACCCAGACTCTAAAGCTGCAGAAAAATTAGTATCACCTATTTTAAAAGGAAAAATTGGATTTCGTCTCAGAACTGAAGCAAGCTCAATTCACCTGGCCAAAAAATTCTCTTTCACAAGCCTGCGCAAATGCAAAAGGAGAGTAAGAGTTTCCCCTATTAAAGTAAAATCAAAGCATCCTACAACCTTTCTGTTTCAACTGTCGTGTCTCTGAGGTGTTTTCTGGCACAAGAGCTTTATCAGCTTCCATAACAGCTTGCCCAGTCACAGGTCAGTTTGGGAACGTGATGACCCTCCGTGGCAGCATGAGAAGAACAGCTGGGCTGGAGCAATGCATACATTTCTTTGAATAATACATATTATTTGACTGCAACTCTACAGCACTGCCAGAATTCATACTTTGCTGGATGTGCATCCTAGACAATTAGAGTGAGATTTATTGTCAGCCCTACACTTATTATTCTATTTTAAGAACTAGAAGGCTTATCCCCTCCTCCTTGCCTCATCAGTGGCTTTACAAAGCCTGTGGCTAGTTTCTATGGTAACTAGAAGGACAGGTGGAAATGTACAGATGCGACGTAAAGCTGTACTTCCAGCAGCAGTCAGGAAGGGGTCAAGGCAAAAGGATTTCACAGATATATATCTCCCAAACCTTTTAGAAGTTAGATCAGCACTCCAGGAGTGAAGGGAAAAGAGAGGGCCAAGAGCTAAACAAAGTGATTACTAGAACAACAACGAGACAAAATAAATTTGAAAACTCAGACCACAGAACTGAAAAACTAACTGGAGGAGTGAGGTGGAAAGATGGACAAGAGGAAATGGCATCAAGTTGCACCAGGGGAGGTATAGGTTAGATATTAGGAAACACTTCTACACTGAAAGGGGCATCGAAGACTGGAATAGGCTGCCCAGGCAAGTGGTTGAATCACCACCCTTGGATGTATTTAAAAAACTAGATATGGTGCTCAGGGACATTATTTAGAAGTGGGCCTGGTAGAGTTAGATAATGGTTGGACTTGCTAATCTTAAAGGTCTTTTCCTGCCATAATGATTCTATGATGCTATGTGAACTATCTCTAGGAACAATAATTCATCAGCAGAGCTTTGCTCTACAAAGATACGTCCATACTGAAATAAGAGAAGGAGGTACACAATTGGGTTTTTGTTAGGCTCTTCCTCTCTACTTAGTGCTGGATAAGTTTTTAAATAAAAACAGCACTAGTTATTAAACATAAAGGCTTTTACTAAAGTCCCACTGGTAATACCCTTTGGGATATTTGATAGCATGGCAGCTGTATCGTGAGCTCAGAGGCAAGCAACGTAGGCATTTTACGCAGCGGGCACTATAGGCTCCAGAGCAGGGTTCCCTAACTCACCACCCCCACCCCCCCGCCCCTCTAATATATGGATAGTGCTTTAGGAGACTCCTTTTCCTGTGGATTGATCCCCCACACACTTCATTTATAAATGTTGAACTTCTCATTCCCATTTGCAAATGTACAATGCCATTTGGTAATTCAGTCCTTAAGTACAGGCAGAAGTTACATTAGAAATTATTTTGTGCATTTTGGGGGAAAATTAACAGGAAAGAAACAGCAAGCCAGCACAACTTGCCCATTCACCGTGGACTGGGGTTCGTGAGGCTCTAAAAGCTTTCGGTGTGTTCCAGATAGCAGCCACATGGAGGTCTAATGGTAAAGGAACCTCTATTAGAGCCGACAGGAAAGTGGAAATAGCACTGGGGTGAATCCAGTGGAACAAGCAAGAGGCTGACATCCTTCCTCTGAACTCCTTGGTGTTGCCCTGCCCACACTTACTTCCGTCCCTCCCTTTTCACTGGCGATAAAGTCTAAATCCTCCTTTTGTCTTTCAGTTTAGCTGAGCTCTCTCCCAACCAAACCACACTTCAATATTAACAAATACAGAAATAAAACTGTAACACACTGCAGATCTAACAGAACACTTGCCAAATAATATACTTTGCTACTCCAGTAATATACATACATAAAATACATGTAAATATGTTATATCCTCCCTTCCACTTCTAGAAATGGAAGTTCTTCAGGGAATGGATTATTGCAATGCATTTGAGCAGTATCTAGCACCTTGATCTTAGCTAAGGTCTATATATGCTGCTCAAATACCTGCTTTGTAAACAAAGATAAAGGCACAGCAGTGACACAGAATTTCAGATCTAACCCATATGCATGAAGGTTGCCTATGAAAATGGAAAGGAGTATTTCTTTTGCTTTAAACATCCTGTTACAGAGACAGTTTGAGTGTAAAATTTGAGGAATGACTGATGACTCTGATCAGCACTTTCCAGAAGTAAAGACTGTTCCCAAAATGCTAAGCAACATTGCACACTTTTCTTATGCTTGGAAAGATATATTACATAAATATTTCCTCTGACATAAAAGCAAACTTTTACAAATATTTTCTGAATTATTAATGTTTTCTACAAGATATATATGTTTTGCTATTCTTCCGATTTTGATCCTAAACCACACCTACAGCTATTAGATTTGTTTCACTTAGTTTTCAGTAAGATATATGGATTTCCACAGACATCTTAACAAACATATCTAAATTAGTTCTGCTTCGTTATACCAAAAAAAGAAAAAAAAACACAAGAAAATACAAAGTCTTTTTAAATTCAAGCATAAAAAAGAGCAAATTTTAAACATTGGATAAAAGGGACATTAAATCCTTGAATGTCTGAGCAATGACATATGCATTCATGCTCATGACTTCTTCTCTACCTCGTTTACTTTTTCTGATTTCCGATTACCTTCTGTGTCTAACTTACCATGGACCACCACAGCTGCAACTAGCCTGTCCTGGCGTCTGTTTTCTTCTTCTTGAATTAAGTTTCACTTCCTCCCACACATGCATTCATGGCACAGGATCCCCGGTAAAGACTTCTGAGTTTTTAGCGATCTTATTCAATAAAGTAATTTGACTGTCTCTTCCATTTAGCTTTTAGGAGGGATGACTAGTCCATGCATTATCTTGAATGAAGTCCACAATTGCTTCCTAGTGCCTGCTCTGACATAATGTGGTTTCCTCCCCTGCCTTGCAAATCTAGCCCATAACTACTAAATCAGTTGACAAAGTACATACTGTTCTGAGTCATCTGGCCTTTTGCAAAACCTCTGGAAACAGAGGCTAGTGTATAAACCACGCATATTGTATCGCAATTCATTAAATGTTACTTACTGCTTGCCCTAAAACCACAGAAGCCACCTGACAGGCATCCCATCAACTGTGTACAATATTTGTGTTAATGATCTCATACAGAGCTTGCACAGATAGTTTTAGCTGCTGCATGATCTCAATTGCCCAAAGGCTATTTCAGCTCTGACCTTATACACAGTGAATCAGGGAGCCCTCAGACCCTACACCACCTTCCAGCTTCCTCCACCATATGGCTCCTTCCTTCTCCAAATCACCAGAGTGGATCTAGGCTTCCAGCACCTCCTCATAAAACTCAAACCTCCTCATTATTGTCTCATCAGAGAAGTGACAGCAGTCTTCAGCCTGCTTCCAAATAGAAACTGAACTCCAGACAAGAGGTTTTTCTAGGATGTCATGCATTCAGCAGAGCAACTATGGAATGAGAGCTCAGAAGTCTGGCTTTGCCCAAGTTAATTTCTTGTCACATGCCTAAACAGCATGCTCCTCAGGGCTCTATGCTGTATATTTACATATCAGGTGCAGCGCAGTGCAAATGCATGCAGTCACCTTTGACCCAGCACTGCAACCAGGCTAATGAGTTCTTTTTAAAATCTGATTAATAGAAAAGTGATATTCATGCACCTGAGTTGCTTGGTAAAAGACAAGACGAGACCTGGACAAGGCTTCAAGTTTTGGCTCATTGCCAACTCTGCAACATTATTAAGTCTCTATGTTGCAACCCTCAATACCTGAATTAGCAGAGTTTTTTCATTTGCAAAGTTATGGTCCTTCTTTACTGCTCTCAAAAGTTGAGAGCTGACTGCGTAAGAGATTATATTGTGGCATGCTGTTGACAGTGTAGCATGCCACCAAAAGAAACAGTAGTTAACAGATTCACATCCTTTTATTTCTCTGTTGACTTGAGGCAAGTGCTAGAATGGCTGATATTTTTTTTAACCTACTTAGAATTAAATATTTGTAATTCAGAAACCCCAAGTGCAATGAAGAATTTAGTCAACAGAACACCTTAGGTACTGTGATAACATTCTGGATTCCTTCTGGCTAGATTTCCAGCTATTTTATAAATTACTCTACTAGCCCATGTATTAAAGAACACCGGCTGCCGGACACTTTCAAGCAAGGCCACATCGCATCAGTATTCATATAGACAAAGCACTCTCCTTTAGTATTCTCACTAGCAGTTGTTTTGTCTTCTGCTGCAGCTTTTCGTCTTTAGCCTTAAATTCCAATGAACAAGAAATTGGCACGCTAACAACCTACTCTAGAACGCCTCAAGAGCTTTTGGCTATGTAAGGAAAAAATATCATCTCATACCTTTAACAGTTCAAGATGACATTTCTTTTTTTCTTTCTAGCACTCAGGTGTTTCTTGGCCAACTGGGATGGATGCGTAGTTCTAAGGTGCATATTCCAGATGCGTTTAAGCTTTGGATGATAAGATTTCTTTTCCTGCAGGTAAATTCTGCAGCACTCTCTGAGATGGGCCACTTAAGCTGTCTACTGAAATTCCTCTCTTTGTCCATTATAGTCAAATAATCATCCCAAGCAGTTTTCTCTTCAAAGATAACATCATTTAAACTGAGGCAATACGATTTCTTGCCTCTGCCTTCTGCAGATTATGAATAGGGTGTAAAATATCCTTTCTTACCTTTGGATGTTCAAAACATCTTACCCAGAAAGCTAGCTCCTGCTACAGCCTGAAATCTTTTTCTTCCTTTGTGAGCTAATTATTTAGTTCCTTCACTGCCTACAGAATCTTATCTCAGCATTTTCCAAGTTGGCCAGTAGTTTCCGTGCCTCCTCCATTTCCTGAAAAACCTTTGGGTCATGACAGCCAGGTCACCAAGCACCTCATCAATCTGTCTTGCTCTTACAGACAGAGGGCTCTGTGATTTGGCTTCTACATTTGCTCAGACACTTTTAACTGCATGGCTAACAGAGTTTTTATCTCCTCTGACAAATCATCTCCTAGTCCCTTCTGGGAGACCTCCCATGCTATCTTAGTTCATTTTGCACAATCGCTCGTTCTTATGTCTTATTTCTTGGACTTCTTTTAACATATTGTGGTTGCCTCTCAATGCTCCCAGCATCTCTGCAACAGCTCTGTTTGGGCTTACTGGGAATATCACCTTACAAATTTCCTTCCTGGAAACTCTCTCTGACACCAGCGCATCAAAGTTTAGCCTACATCTAATGGAGAAAACAATAGGGTCTCTATATAGAGTGCTATCCAAGTATTCAACCTTATTCTTTCATGTATTATAGCCCTCAAAGGTTAATGAAGAACAGGGACAGGATTAGCAAGGTCTGCTATTGTCTGAGTGCTAAGTGCCTGTCTTCTCTCTGTCATTAACATGCACCTGAGCAGCAGGCTAGATCTGGAGGGCCTCAGCATCCAGGGTAATAGCCCAAAGTTACTATGATACATCCACACCTTCTTTACCTGCCAATACCCTCTCTTCTGGGAGCTGAGGAACACAGGAGTCATTACTTGAGCTCTGCATCATGCCTACATTGTGATGCTACTGTTAAGGCATGTGCAGGGCTGCATCGTGCCTCACGTCTGCCACAAAGCTGTGGCTACTCATCTGCAGAGCAGCATTTCTGGTTTGTGTCAGATAAATCTTAAAAAAAAAAAAAAAATAAAATCAAGCCAACAAAAAAAAACAACCCCAACCCCACAACACTGAACTGACAGCATGCCCAGATAGGAATGAAAATTGCAATAGTCCAAGGACTAGCTCTTGTCCAGATGAATCTGGATCAGTGCCACAGAATATTATTAGATATTGGAAGAGACTAATTGAATTCTAGTTGCTCATTAGTTCTATAATACTAAAAACTCCAAACTACTCAAAACCTGATTATCTCACCTTTCTGATGTTGATAAACAGTTGTTCTAAAATTAGCATGGATTGAATGACAAGAGTTTCAAATAAACTGATGTGTTTGCTAATTGGCATCTATACCCAGAAGCACAGATAGATGCAATTTAGGTATTACCAAAGTGGCAAATGAAGCTTTAAACTGGCTTAAGGTTCAGGGACTGATGGAAAATTGAAGAAAGCAATAAACTTCCACCTTTTGTAACACAGCTAGTTATGCTCACAAGCACGCGCATTTCCATCTTAAAACAAGTCGGGTACTTCAACTGTTCAGAAGGCTGTTCCAGAACCTTATTTTTCTTTTCATTAAACAGCTGCTGCTTCTTCTGTCCTGCCTAGATTAATTAACGAACAGGCTATGCTACGTTCATATGCCATATCTAGTTTAATTCCATTTTTCCTCCTCTCCAATTTTGATCTCACCTCAATATACTCATAGAGAACAAACACGTGGTCTTTCAGCCTGCATTTTCAGGCTACACAGCAGGTCGTGCTCCACTTTTAAGATAAGTACTTCATTTTCCTGTAAGGCAAATTTGAATCTGCCTTCCCTGAACATGGGTAATCATAATTATATAGAGATTCTAAATAAGATCTAATCAATAAGAGTCATCTTACAGCTTGAAATTTCATGTTGGAAAGAGAGATCTATGAGATGCTGAAGAGGAGGCTTTATTAATGATGTGTAGATTTGACCACCCAACAGGAGATGAAGCCCTGGATTAATGCACAGGTCCCTCTTACTTGAAGTCTTTTAAACCATACACTGTTTACTGCAAAAGAAAAAAAGCATAACCTTGATTACAGTCTACATTGAAAGAAGTGCAAAACCCAGCCCATATTTATTCCTTTGTTTCACTAAAATGGCAAGACTGAAAAGCCTAAAGTAGTTGTTCTTTGCCACTTTCTGCTCATTTAGCCCTTTTTGCTAATGGGTCAGGTTCACACAAGTAGGCTCAGGGAGAATTTCATGCCACATTTTGAAATATTTTTTTGGGGTGATGTTTATTTATACTCATTTTTCATTTCTGGCTTGTCCACACAGATTTTTCTGCTGCTTTAACTAAGGACCAACTGCAGCAAAAGAGATAGGATCCTCCTGTGTATGTGTTTTTGTACTTATGCCAGCACAACATCCAGTTCTAATGCCCTTAATCAAAATTAATATTGGCAGAAAACTTACACTGAACTAGTAAATAAGAAACCGTGCTTAGTACTGACACAACTGAACTGTTACACAATTCTTTAATTTGCAACCATTGTTCATACCAAGACAAATACTCAATTTCAGAAATTACCTTCAAAGTATTGGAAAATTGTCTTCATTCTCATTAGTACCACAGTGCTTGGTATCTTTTAGATTATTTTCCTTCTCAGTCCTAGCTGCGTATTTCAAAGCATTTCCTCACTGCTGTCTGAGGGCTGCAATTGCGCTCTGCCTGTGCCTAAAATCTCATGCCCAGTCCATTTAATTTCTCTGACAGCCTCCCATGAGGCGTAAGTCTATTTCCCTCACTGAGCTCATTAGTACCTAATTCTGCTCCAGCAGGTAGATCTTGGACTTCCAGGGTCTTTTACTTGAAAGACTGTTTTATTGACCACTGTATACAAAGAAAAGGATTATTATGAATAAAAGATTAAAGGAAATCAGTGCCTATAGACTATTAAATAAAAGTAACAACAGCATTGCCAGCAATGTAGTGCAGATCTGACCTAAATGACTACTTGAACTAAATTCCAGAAAGAAAACTGGGTTTACATACTAAGATGCCATTTATATAGTTAAACAATACCTATTTTACTGATACATTGGTGTCTGCATAAAGGTGATTTTTACCGATAGCTATACACATTTAAAGTATAGCTTCCCCACAAAATTGCTTCCACACTAGGGATTTTATCAGTATTCCAGTTTTATATTACAAAAAAAAAAAAAATCACCTCATTATTTACTAGACCAGAGTAACTACTCATAGCAGCATGCAATGTTAGAATCAGCTCTTTAAAGGTTTAAGCAAGATATAACTTAAACGAAGCACCTAGGAGGACCAGGACAAACCCCCTTTCCCTCAGCTACAGAACACTTTATATTTTCCAAGATATAGTCATGCTTTGATAGTTACTGTGTCTCTGACCAGAAAAATAACAAAATTTCTCCTAAGAGACACATTTGTATCTCATTATATGTTCTTGATAACACTTAAGCCTTTAGTGAGTTTTCCTAATTGAGATAAAATTCTATTTGTGTCTCAAAAGCATGGCAGACTCTTGCATTTAAGCATTTGTTAGGTAGTATAACATATACAGCTCTGTCTCTGAACTGTAAAGCATTACAAAATAAACTCACAGAGAAAGGGAAAATTCAGATGCTGATTATGGGAATGGTACTAATTCATATAGGAAAAGGAATGACTCATCTTTTGTGAAATACTGGCCAATACTGGCCTCGTATCTGTCAGGCTGAGAGTATTTCTGGGAATCTGAAGAGCCTGACATTCCTGTCAGCTCTGACAACGTGTACCCTTAATTAAGGTATGCATACATACATTGATGAAACATCATTCCTGTCAACTGATCTGAGGGCTTGCCTGCAGAGGGAGTCTATTCTGGAACACACAAGGGTGTGAATGTAACCTGTCCACACTGGGAACTTGCATTGAACTGGTATTCTGTGGCAGCCATTTTATCATATTTCCCCTTTAGGCAAGGGGAAATACAAAAACAATCAGTATTTTGCTGGGTTTTGTGAACTTGTAGACACATTTCACATCTTGTTTAGATCCAACTCTCAATTTCAATATGATACCTTATGTGGTATATCTGGAAATAATACAGCACTTGCATAAAAACCAAAGACAAAATCATACGCCCCAATTAATTAAAAGACTGACTAGATTTAGAACACTAATAGAAGCAGCGAGAACACAAACAGATATGTTTAATTGCAAACATACATTACCTGCAAGCTTCTTTTTAAGATAATACCAAAGAAGCATAGAAATCGGTAAATCAGTTATTGAAATCAAAGATTGGGAAGTTTTACTAAGGTTTACACAGAAAAAAAGTTTGCTGAATCTGTTGTTGGATATGTAGGAGAGCTCACAAGCTGCGAATATTTGAAAGGAGGTCATTCCTGAGACAGCTTGCAGGCTAGCCTCCTATACATCTTCTGCAACCATTTATTTTAGATAGTTCCCAAAATACCTCGTTTACAGAAGAAAAAAAATCTTATGTTTGTTTCCTGGAATATTTCTCATTCATTACACCCTGAGAAAGGACCATGAAAGATAACAATTTGATAACCTGAACCTATAGGTCTGGATTTTCCTCCTCAGAAGAAAATTAAATGGAAATAGCGTATTATCCCTCCCAGTCTGTATACTTCTACCTACAGTGTGTGTTCCCTCCAAAATAGAAGCAGACAGCATAAAATGCCTGGAACGCAGTCTGTCTGTTCTTTTTGCTTTGTGATTATTTTCTTGCACTGTCTGTGATGCGATGCAAATGACAGTCTCAGTTTCAATCTGGAATTTCACTTTGGAAAGCCCAAGCATGACAAGTTAATTCTATTACACAGAACGTCTGCTGAACAGTTTGCAGAACTATGCTAACTGCTCTAAAATAACGTCTTTGATGTGTGCCTTCACATGGCAACCAAGCAATAGCCACCCTTTACAAGGGGATTACATTCAAGACCACCAAGAGCAGTAAAGCTGAACAAATACAATAGAAATTACTTTGATGAGTTATAGAAGGTAAAATTTAGAACGATAAACACTGGCCACCCTTGTCATCTTAATACTTTAGCTCTACACTATGTGGTGAAATAGCACAAGTTCTCTACAGATTTCTGTGATTAATAATTTTCTCATACTTGAGCATTACTTTTTTTCCTATAACTAACATGCCTTACAGAAATTTAAAACTACACAATGAAAAATGGTCACTTTTCTTACTAAACAGTTTATACAGATGAAACTACCATAATTCAACATCTGCACTGAAGAATAGGAAGTAGATTAATTATGGTTTTCCATAAAAAAAACATACAAGTTCAAAGGCATAGTTACCACAAAGAACAAGACAGCAATTGTACCATAATACGCATACCCATATGCCTCATTATAAGGGCCCTGTCACTTAGCAATTGCAATTTCAGTCTTCAGTAATGAGCTTAAAGCACTGCTACATGAAATCCAACAGCAAATCTGTGTGTCCACTCTAACCTGAGCACGTTGGTTAAATAACTTATACACACCAGCTGCACCAGAAGATTTATTAAAAAAAAAAAATATTTCTTTTACACGATTTAAATTAGGAGCTGGGGTGGGGGGAAGAGGCAGGAGCTGATGATTCTGAACAGCATGGAAGCTAAGTAAATTACCATCTTTTCCTTATAAGCTCAAGATGAACCCCCCTATTTTAAGGTACAGACAAGTTCCTTTTAAACAGGACTAAAAGGAGATATGCAACTTCTGGTTTCAGGGCTTGGTAACTGTGAGTAGAGTCAAGTGATACAGGGGAGGACTGCAGTGGAGCAGGACAAAAGAGATGGCTGGAAACATGGGAATGTTGACAAGAGATACAGTTTGTAGTTTAATGTATTTAAATTCAGAATTTTATAATGAAATTATATTACACTTTTAGTTTCCTCTAACATTCTAAAAATTAACAAGCAATTGTAATATGTCATAAATGCTAATAAAAAAATATTTTAAAGCATATTGCTTTTGAAGATCAGTCATGCAGCTTTTGTACACTTCAGGTTAGATTCTTGCACCCAGGCTTTTCAAAGGATTAAAAATAAATAGTATTTTCTTGTCCAAAACCACCCCATAGAATATAGCTTCTGTGTAAATAAAAGGTAAGCTCACTGAGCTTACAATAAAGCAAATTAAAGCAAATCTAAAAGAGCAGGCTCAATTTTATTCTTAGGCACACCATATCTATTGGTATTATCTCCTTTGATTTAATTGGAATTGTATCATTTCATTAAAGTAAGAACACTGGAGTGTGTGGCTAATTATCTTTTGATTTTTCTATATTTTTATGGTGATGTCTTGTAAACCCAAAATCAATGTCTGTAAATCTGGAAAAGATCAGCAGCATTCATTCTCCTTCCAGACAAGATAACCCTGAGTCAGTAGAAATGCATGGAAAGTTACAGTAGGCTATAAGGACTCCATGAAGGGGTTACTTGAGCTCATTTCCAATACAGAAAACGATCGTTTTTCACATCACTGGCCAATTAAATGAGTTCAAACAAGCCTCTCATATCCTGGGGCAATGCAAATTTGCAAGGAAAAAAAAAAAAAGAAAATAGCACTCAGTCTTAGAAATCCAAAGTAAGAGATCAAAAGAAAACACATAACAATACCATAATGCAAATGAGTTTTTGCCTGGGAAATAAAAAGCCCTGCAAAAATGTTCACAACAGCAGAATTCCTAGAGCTCAGGGTTTTATGAAGCCA
>VZSZ01006531.1:311277-323276 GCA_013398815.1 Ibidorhyncha struthersii | reverse complement strand
TCTTGTTTAATAACAGAAGCCTGACCCTTAGGAAGATATCTGCGCTGTTGGAAAGGCAGCCACAGCTCCCCAAAGTTTGCAGCTTTGGAAACATTTAATTTCTGCTCAACATTGTATCTGAATTATTTTGTCGTTTTGAAGTGATTATATCCTACCTGCCCTACACAACACAAAGTTTCCATTAAAATAAGAAGCCTAAGGAACAGCAGAATTTTTCAGTCTGAGAATAAAAACCTGGGTCCAAAAGCCTACAAGGAATAATAGTGCAGTATCCCCTTATTTTAGGCCCTCTCTGACAAGCACGTATCATCCATCTTAATAATGCTTCTAATTTGGTAGAGTAAGATATCAGGGGAAAGAGGATCAAATACTGCAGTGAAACTCTGGGGCAGAAATTGCCTTTATTGAAGACTCCAGTTACTTATGTTTGTTCCCTCCTGTAAAAATCACCCATGGACTTTTTATTTGCAAGCCTTCCAGTTTATCAGGGTAATATGCTATCAAGCACTCATCGTTAACTTTTCCCTTCTGAATAGTCCATTCACTAGTTATTGTTTGCTCTCACTTCCAGATATTTTATGTTGATAAGCCATTTGTAATGCTGAATTTTGATCGCATTGGTTCCCACAGGCATCTGTGCATTAGCCCATATGGGGCCTAGGAGGCTCAGCTTAGACTTTGGCGTGCATTGACGTTGGCAGAACACACAGCTGCTTAGATTAAGCCACAGGTCTCATTGTTAGTCAAACAGGAGAGGCAGAGGTCATCTGGAGTTAGGCAAGCGCACAGAGAAAAGGGAAGAGGTTTCATTAGAAAATACAGAGCCCTACAGAATCTCTCTGGAGAAAGTGAACAAGGAAAAGTACAATGTATAGGGGACAGTATGGGGGTGGGGGGGAGGACCACAAAACCAAACACACACCACAAAATAGTTGTCTCTACATACTGATGTAGGAATAGCTCTAACTGAACAATTTTAAGCAAGTATTTTGCATTAGAGTAGTTGCCAGACTTTTCAGACCTACGTATCTGTGTAATTCGCAGGTACAAAGCATACAGATTTGCACATACTTCATAGTACATGTGAATTACACTTCCAAGTCCACTATTTTCATAAAATTTCCATTATTACAAAGGTGTAGCCATAGGCCCAGCTCCAGCTAATCCCTGAACTATTCTTGGCACATCACCCAGCAGCAGCTACTATAATGAATGGCAACAGCAAAAAAAAAATGATAGCCTTATCTTTCTGGCAAGAGCTCTGAGAGCTCCAAGAGAAACTCATCATCACTAATGCAAACCCAAGAAAGACGGGAAACGTGTTTTCACTAATCAGCATTCTGACCGGGGCCTCCGTTCAGGATAACATTCACAGGAGCTTAGAAAACTTCCTGTAGTAAAACAGTCTGTAAAGATTCATGCAGGACTACAAATGCATCAAAGCAAACAGGGAAGAAAACAGCCATTTTAACCACATCGGTTCATGACTTTTTAATTTCCTCCTGCTAATTGTTTGTTTATTAATTAGGTTTGTGAAGATAAAATAGTTTTGGGGACTGTTAGTTGAGAATACCAGAGACCTTTAACTAATTTAAAACGTTTTAAAATGTAGAGTGTGGGTAGTTATCAGCTTCATACACAAACAAAAAGGACCACAGAATCGTCAGGGTTGGAAGGGACCTCTGGAGATCATCTAGTCCAACCCCCCCGCCAGAGCAGGGTCACCTACAACAGGTTGCACAGGACAGCGTCCAGGCGGGTTTTGAATGTCTCCAGAGTGGGAGACTCCACAACCTCTCTGGGCAGCCTGTTCCAGTGCTCCACCACCCTCAAAGTAAAGAAGTTCCTCCTCATGTTAAGATGGAACTTCCTATGTTCAAGCTTGTGCCCATTACCCCTTGTCCTATCAATGGGCACCACTGAAAAAAAGACTGCTCCCATCCCCCTGCCATCCTCCCTTCAAGTATTTGAAAGCATTAATAAGATCCCCCCTCAATCTTCTTTTCTCCAGACTAAAGAGACCCAAATCCCTCAGCCTCTCCTCATATGAAAGATGTTCCAATCCCCTAATCATCTTTGTAGCCCTTTGCTGGACCCTCTCCAGCAGATCCCTGTCCTTCTTGAACTGGGGAGCCCAGAACTGGACGCAGTATTCCAGATGCGGCCTCACCAGGGCAGAGTAGAGGGGGAGGATGACCTCCCTCGACCTGCTGGCCACACTCCTTTTGATGCACCCCAGGATGCCATTGGCCCTCTTGGCCGCCAGGGCACATTGCTGGCTCATGGTCATCCTGTTGTCCACCAGGACTCCCAGGTCCCTTTCCACAGAGCTGCTCTCCAGGAGGTCGGCCCCCAACCTGTACTGATGCATGGGGTTATTCCTCCCCAGATGCAGTACCCTACATTTACCCTTGTTGAATTTCATTAAGTTCCTCTCTGCCCAACTCTCCAGCCTATCCAGGTCACGCTGTAAAGCAGCACAGCCTTCTGGCGTATCAGCCACTCTTCCCAGTTTAGTGTCATCAGCAAACTTGCTGATGGTACACTCTATCCCTTCGTCCAGATCATTGATGAATATATTGAACAGGACTGGACCCAGTACTGACCCTTGAGGGACACCACTTGTTACTGACCTCCAGCTAGACTCTGCACCACTAACCACAACCCTCTGAGCTCTATCTGCTAGCCAGTTCTCAATCCACCCCACTGTCCATTCATCTAGCCCACACTTCCTAAGCTTGCCAGTGAGGATGATATTGCGTCTAACCTCAAACGCAACATCAGAAATCAAAATTCAGTAACACAAAGCAGCAGTGAGATTACTTGAAACCTCTCCTTTCTCTTAAGCATCCCTGCAGTCCTTGCCATCAGGATGTGCAAGAAGTACAGCTGTGGTCAGCCCTGCAGCAAGTAGTTTAAGACTTCAATGCTAAGTTTTCAAAGGCCTCTCAGTTCATTGTTGGCCGGCAAGAGAAAACCATGCTTTGGTTTCAATTCCAGAGGTCCTTATAACTAAAAAATACTGAGATATGGATACATGTATGGGTGTCCCTGAATGCAGGCTAACATCAAGTGAGAGAGTTTTTTATATAGAAGTGATCAACAGGCAAACCACAGTATCATTTGGGGTGATGGGAAGGTCAGTGCCATAACATAGACCTAGAGAAGGCATAGTAGAGAGTACTGGAAAACTGCCATTTAAATCAGAAATGTCCTTATAAGGCTAAAGAAAACATACCTCTTATAAAACTTTAATTTTAAAGCCTCCTACTTTATACGCTCTCCCTCCCATTATCTCTCCCCTGGCTTTGGTTTGTGCCCTGTGTGTTGCTGATGGGCTGTATTACCTCTTACAGATTGCAAGTCCTATGCTGCTGCAGCCCTCCTCACCTTGTCAAAAACCGTTCTGAGTGCACCACATCAGCACTGCAGGCTCTCACTCCTACCTTCCCCGTTCTCCCCCAAGGGAAATCACTCCCAAGAGCAACCTCCATTGCCTGAAGATCAAGATATGTGGCAATTAGCTTTGTTGCTATTTCCACCCCCACTTGCAAGGCTATGGATAAAGTTTCCAGACACGACAAGTACCTGTGAGGTCTTGCAGTTTGTCACAATGCCTGACAGGCTAAATTAACAGCAATGGTGGGAAAAATATGCTAATATACACACGCGGCACTAGAATAGGGCAACTTCAAATCAGCTCTAAGCTTCAAAATTGGAAAGCCTGATGAGTAAAACCAGTATATTAATACCCATTATTAGAAAGAGTGTGGAACTAGCAGTTTTTAGAAAGAGAGCTATGACTGTGAACAAAAGTGTATGTGCTATTTGTACAATAGATAGGCTGCATCTGTGCTAGTAAGTAGTCGTGCTCAGCATGCCCAGGAGTTGTCCCAAACATTGGGAGCACACCTGCACAGTTGCTGGAAAATGAGGTCTGAGATTCATCACATGGACTCGGAATAAGAGTCTGTCACAGACTCACGTCTGTCCCACAATATTCTTCACAGTAAGGAAAAGAACAGTGAAACTTCCCATTCTTGGACCTCCTTGTGTTATGCCAATTCCAAGGCTTCCATACAGCATGGAATAACCCAGACTTCAGCCTAAAACATTGATGGAAATAATCCTTAAATGATTCAACAGTCTGGATTTGATTTCTTTTTAATTTACATTTTATTTTCCTTTTGGTTTTGGTAGCTTGTTCAGTAGATCATGAAAACATGGAAACATTAAAGGATCTCTGCATTTCTAATTGCACTGGCATTCAATTCTGCCTATGATCTGATCGTCTCTTGCTGCTGCTATAGCCTGGACGTCTTCTAGCTTAGCAGCTTTCCCTACATGTCAGAACACTGCTGCTGACCACAAACCTTTTCCATCATGCAATAGAAACATCGGGTTTTTTAAGTCTCTATTGCCTTCTTTTCTCCTGATGCATCTGATACCAGCTTTCTCTCGCTACTTGGAGTATAATAGCTAATAATCTTATTTCTTTATCCCACGTGTAAGTTCACAATACAAGTGTAAACTCCTCATAGTCCTATCATCTTCCTTACTCCTTAGTCCCTTCTTGATCTGATTGTTGCATCTGCTATCAAGCTGCTGTCATATAGCTGGAACCCTCATCCCTCAAGTCCAGCCACCCTCACAGTCCTATCAAGCATCATCTTAAAGACTGTAGACTATGCCATATCTTTTCTCCTTCACATTCATCAACAATGCTGATGCCCTGTATTATACATCTGCCTGTTGTATTGAAATCTCAATCTTTCCCAAGGAAGAGAAGTCTTAGAGGAGCTTAGAGGCAACTGAACCTCCCCCAGAGGCAAGTGGGTTTTTGCTTGTTTGTTTTTTTTTTTTTTTTTTAACTACTACTTTTCCAGACAAAAGACAAAAAATAAGAAGTCAGGAACCTGGCTCAGTGAAGTTGTTTTAGTAATATTTTTGTGGGAGACAGTTCAAATTAGCACAATTCACAGCTTCTGAGCTCTCCTGCTACTGTATGTAGATTAATGCTCTTTTTGGGGAAAAGGAATGGACATTAAGGGGAAGCCGAGATATCAAGCCTTCTGTGGATGCAAATCCCAAGAATCTGAAGAATCAAACATTTAGATTTAACTTATCAAGTAGCTACAGAGTGAAATGCTTTGAGATCCTGCTCTTGCGGGCATTTGAATACCTCAGAATTGCCTTTCTGAAATTCTCAGCCTCAGTGAACAGGCAAATTTGCCAAGAACTCACTACAATAGTCAAAGGAAGATAACAGCCTCACTGCTGATGCCTAGGTGAAGATTTTCCCTGTTTCTAGTTTTGGAATACACTGTCTTTGTTTAGAATTGCTACAACAGATGTGCTTTTTACTGCTAATATCATTGTTGGTACCTAGATTTCAACACAAAGAGAAGATAAAAAGAATGCTAAATTCACAACTAAAAAAAAAACTGAAAAAGACACTTGCTGATCCCTTCATATACACCAGCATCGTTATTACCTGAAGCAGCACTTACAGTTAATTGCCCCATCATGCACCTTTTACACACACAAGACACACACCCTGCCTTTGCTGTTACGCATTAATAACTTTCACAGCATAAGTTGCTATTCCACCCCAACCTCCTGAGATGCATGATAGAAGGAAATACATGGGGGAGCAAGGAGATCAGACCAGAGCTCAACATCTACCTGAAAATTTAGTTTTCTTCTCAGTTTTGCCCAACTCCATGCTTTCAGCTATAGAAATCACAGATGTTATTACAGGCTAAGTTTCCTGCAGTATCTCAAATATGGTAAGAGTTTTGAGAGTTTGCCTTGGAAAAATTCATGTACTTTAAAAAGGTAGAATGCACTTTTACAAGGTAGCATGTATTTTAAAAGGTAGAATTTCTCACTAAGCAAGAGCAAAGAACTGTAAAAAGGTTATAAGGCCTTGTGAAACAGGACACTTTGTATAATACATGCCTTGCTAACGAATACACCCTTGAAGAACAGAAGGCTGATAACAAGGGAACATCCCTCTGCAGGAGGCATTGAAACCAGCTGAAAACTGGACAGCTGCTGGAAGAAGCATAAAATCAACAAAAATTTGCAGTAACTGGGGTGAAGGTAAAGGCAGCAGTGGGAAATCATGACCACTGACTCAATTAGAGACTGAACAGAACCCCCCCACACACACTGTACTGGAGCACGTGCACATCAATTAAAGGACATTGTAGCTTTAAAGGAAAGTTAGAGACTGTACTAACTAATAGAAATTTTTACAATAAGGTACTAACCAATAATTACAGTTAAGGGTATGTATTTCTGCATTTTGAATCATATAAGTATTCCAAAGAGCTCATAGGCCAGTGTGCTAGCTTTGTGGATTACCACCTAGCACTCATCTCTGCAGAAACTATGTAAATAAATACGTCTACTCTGTGTGTATATTGGCATCTTGCACACCAGGTAAACGACCCCACTTTGGGACAACAAAATGACAACTCAATAAATTACTTCAAATCACCAGGTTATAGCTGGAGCTGCCTGGTTGCTAAATGTGCTCTACCTCTAAGATCCCAGACAACAGGGTGCAACTAATTATATGATGGAATGCCGTCAGAGAAATATGGGGTGCAGCAGCTCAAGGGGGAGAAAGAAAAAAAACGGGGGGGGGGGGCATGCAGCTGCAGCAAAATGATGCATTCAACAGGAATGCAAAGACTGTAACATATTTGAGAAAATGCCAAATTCTATAATATTGAGAAACTAAAGCCTAAGGATTTTGTCTGTGATATTCAGAGTTGTTACTTCAGATTTCAGAAATGCAAAGACCTTTTTTTTCTTTTCAGTTCATACCCGATTTATATTTTTACGATATCCCAGAAATATCTATGGATGTATACATGGCATACACATCTTATTTAAATTCTGAGAGCTTACTGATGTTATTAAAGCACTGCAGTATTGAACCTGACACTGAGGGATATACTGTGTGCCAAAGCATAGAGGGGGGTTCTTGGCTATTTGATTCTATCTGAATACACACAATGAACAATAGATCGATTCTTCTCCATCAGCTGTTGAAAGGCTATCGTCACAGACATATAATCACAGACCAAAATAACTTGCCTATACTACCTAGAAAATATAAAAGGTGGGATTTCAAACCAGGTCTTTTTTGTGACTCTACCTTAAAATGTCCTTTTCCTTGTGGTGTAATCTTTTGATTTATGCATCACTAACAGTTGAACGCACTGGCCTTACTTAGCTACAGCTTTACTCTCGCAATTATTATTGCTTGGGTAGAATTCAAATTATCTCAAATAGTATTATCAAGTCAGAAGCTATTTTTTACACATTAGAAGTTACGCCTGGGGCTTAGCTTTATTTGCACCAAAATAGAGAAATTGATGGAAGCAGAGAAATAAATAGGACATAATTGTCTCACTAGAGGAGTAACATTATTTACATAATAATAAATTATAATACTTAAATAAAACACACTGTAGCAAACTCTGCCACAGATACATGCACTTCACTGCATTAAGTCCAAAAACATGCGATTTACACAAATGAAGATATACTAAAGGTATACAATTAAAAATCAAGAGCACTGTATAATTGCTTTGTACATCTAACAACTCCAAAATAAAACTTTACCCAAGAACATGATTACGTATCAGCACTTACTCAGAAATAGTGGTGCAAATCTATAAAAAGGTTTCTTTCCAATTTATTTCACATTCCTCTAACTTAAGCAGGAAAATGACTACAATTACATGATGATAGCCAGTCAATACTGGGAAGAAAATACTTACAGCACAGCTGGAGATGTCCGCAGATAAAATCCCTTTTTGGCAAATATTTTAATCTCTTTCATTTTATAGTATTGAAATTAGCTGAGAAAAGTGGAGTTCTCACTTGCCTTTAAAGGATATAAACCAAGAAGCTAGTTCATCCTTTTCTACTTTTTTCTCCCAGCCCTCCCAGCTGTCTTGAATCACTGCCTTAAGCATAATGCCAGTAGAGGCCATTAGGTCACCTGTGTATCACAGGCCAATAAATTTAACCTAGATGTTCCACAGAGTAGTTAAGACTACTCACCTGAACCCTAATGGGATTTAGTCAAATTCAACTGTGTACCACCACTGAGGAGTGGGAGCCACCACATTCTCATACCCAATACAGCTGCATGACTGGATGCTGATTAGGTGATATTTACAGAGGGCCCACCTGGCAAACCACCTCCTACAGTGAAGGGAAAGGCAAATATAGGTAAGGCCCCTGCCAATCTCACCTGGAAGCAAAGGCTTTCCCAAGCCCAGATCTTGTGACTAGGTCATCCAAGTAGATTTTATACAGACAAAATAATCTTGGAACAATTTTTCCCTCCGGTTGCTCTCTTACCTTTTCTTGAGGACTGTAGGAAACCCATAATAAGTACAAAAACCCTAGCAAGCAAACAAAAAAATAATACGACTGCCCAATTATCTTCAAGGGAAAGAAGGAAGAAACTCCTTCCTGACTATGCAGGAAACCTCCTTCAGCTCTAAAATGCAAGACTAGCCTGTAGCTACTGTCTTGATGTGTTATGAACATACCAACCACCATATGCCATTTTTACTTTCCCCTCTACCCAGGAAGAAAGTGGGAAATACTGGTCGTTCAAAAAGTCTCAAATTTTAAGGCCAGAAAGGTTTACTGCAATCTTTTAGCATGACACACAATGCATACACACTCACACGTAACGCACACAGATTTTTCCTTCAGCCAGATTAAAGCTTTGCTTTTTTGAAAGCTTGGGATTGAGAGATAATAAAAACCCATGAGTTTCTCAGATTTCACTTTCCCAGGTCAGCCATTCTGGTATTTAAATTGCACTCACAGATAGAAAGTTGTACCTTGTGTCAAGGCTGGAGTTTTCTAATTTCAACTTCCAGCACTTACCAGAAAGGCTTTATCACAAATACTTACCGGATGTGGGAACATGAATGAGCTATCACAGGACAAGGTCAGGTGTTCACTTCTGTATTAATAACCACTCTTATCCCATGGAAAATGTGAGGCAGCTTACTTTCAGGGAGAAGAAATCATGTCATCCCTGGCAACGTTCTTTCCCTGTGCACACTTTGTCGTCTCCCATTCACATACCACAGGAAGATTTCAAGAAGTAGCTTGTCCTGTTTTCCATGTGCAAGTTCACAGATACCATATCATATATCTCTATGCAATCGAGCATCCCAACATCCTCCTGTTGCTCATGTAGGTTTCTAACATCAGTACAAAGGCAATTAAAAATATATTCCTTACATGCACCTTTGTGCCAAACTAAATGATACAATGTATGTGAGAAGATTTTCAAGGAGTCGCTACGTCGGGGTAAGGAGATGTGCTTAGAATTTGAAACGGATGCAAGATACGAAAAAGAAAATTCATGAAGTAGTAAGCACTGGAAGGTCACTTTGACCCAATTTTCCATTTTCTTGCAGAAGATCAGACAGTGTTTGGGAGTGAAGAGACAGCACTTGTTAATAACTTCATAATTTCTGTAGTCTACAACTCAATTTTCACAGCTGCATTACAAGTGCAGAAACAAGTAGGGATCTCATAAGCTGTTCTAAGGATATTTTTATGAAAGAATCTTTCATTCTCTTCCCCGCTGCTGAAATTAAACATCCCCTGAAATCCACAGAATATGCTTGTACAGGTTTTTTCCCAATTTCTATTGCAAACCTCAGTGGTAACTTAATACATTGCTTCGAGTTCCCAGTTTTCCTCAAAAACTTGTTTTTTAATTAATTTTTGCCTTGATGAATACCTCGAGAACATCATCATTTCATTGTTTCTAATGAGATATTCTCACAAGCATCACTGCACCACACTTCATAGGTGCTAATCACTTAAAAAAAAAATCAGCGCACTGATTTCACATATTATCTTCTATAGACATGGTATCTAAAGCCTGATGGCCCAAAGCTCTTCCATACAGTCTCTTGGAGATGGAAATTCCTCTCATGAAGACTCCTCTGCCTTTTGCACTATACCATGAGTAGCCATACATACAGCATCTTACATACAGCTGCAGGAACGACAAGGCTTTATATGGATTTTTTTTTACAACAGCTCCTTTGCTCTATTGTAAACTTGTACCTAATTGAGAGATTGACAAAAAAGAAGTCCTCAGCTCCTTCAGAGTTTTCTCTTTCTCTCCTAGAATTAATAAGTATTCAGTCACAAGATCAAAAACTCTCCCCAGTTTTGCACACTTCTTTTGGATCCACTAAAAACAATTATACTCAAAGACATTCTGTTGTGCCAGGGCTCTTTCTGGCAATTTCTTTGAAAGCAGAACTTTTTACAAGTCACTGTCCTCAAAATCCTCTCTTGGAGCAGGTAACAGTCCTACCTTTCTGGCTCTTGCAAAGATATACGTGTGCATTTCAATTCGGGCATACAAGTAAAATTGTGAAACTTGTGCATATTACAGATTGCTCTGATTTATCCCACGTATCCAAGTGGGAAATAATATGTGGAATATCTCCTTCATGATACCTCAGAGATGGATCAGTAGGAACAGAAATTCATTGCCTTTTTCCCCAGACAAGCAGAGGAAACATTTGGGACGGTTATAAAGCCAGAGCAAAACTTGCTGCTGAGGGAAAGAAATAAGGAGGCAAAAACATAGGACAAAGGTGAATTTCAGGAAAGATTTGAAAACAGATGGAAGCAGAAAAATGCAACTCTTCACCACTTAGACTCATTTAAGAATCCTTGTATTTTATTAGGTACTGAATTAGACCAGCCCTGCAGTTATAAAACCAACATGCTCTGGTTTGAATCTTCTGCAGTCGCAGTGCAATGAAAATAGTAACAAAAGCATTTTAGTTGCCTAGCCATTGTAAAAACATCCTAATTTTCAGTATCAGCTGATCATAAAATTACATATCTTCAGTGTCGAGCTCTGCATACTGGGACAGTGGTTAACCCTGCTGAAGTCGACTGCAAAATTCTCCTGGTGTCCCAAGGAGAGCTGGTGAATCATAGGGCTGCTCCAAAGTAAATGGACAAACCCCAACATGTTCAGCTGGTACTCCACAGAAGGACTGACGAATTATTCTTTGCTTGTCGTATCACACTGCCCTTTTACAGGCATGAAAGCTCCTGGGATCTCTTCCAGAGAGGAAACCCCTAGCAGCTGCTGACGGCTGGTGAAAGGGACTACTGGCACCACTTGTGAGGCCACTGTGGGGGCTGACTCATCCGCAACTTTTTTGCATCACTCATCTGAATTGTCCCTGGCCTATCCATTTCTATAGGGCAAGCAAGACCCTCTGGTCCTACTCTATGTAACCATACTTTTGGATTTAGTCAGGTAAACCTGTGAACAGATAAATATGGAAAGATTTGGAAAAAGTGAAAATGCTACAAGAGCTACTCACTTAATTTCAACCCTTCCCCAAATGGTTCCCAGTGAAAGCGCTATAATGAGAGGACTGTAACAGCAAACAGTTCCTCATTGTTCCCTGCCTTAACTGAGACTGAGTATCCTATTGCACAAAGGAAGGGGGAACACTGAATACAGAGATTCATTTTCTTGTTAAAAATGCGTTCCACACACAACTACCTTCTACAGAAGCCTTTCAGTTTTGGGTGTAAAACTGACAACGTTGGTTCAGCAAAACGTACAGCAATCGCACTTCACCTGCTGCTTTCCTCCACCGGCTCTTTTCCTCACACAGCCCACCTAAGACACTGCCTTTCCATCCAGCTTAATCCACCCCTCCTGCAAAGCACTCCCCATTTTTAAGCCACCCCACCTCCTCCCGCGCCAGGTGGGTGCGGAGGGGTGGGTGTTAGGGAGGGGCTGCGGGGAGGGAGCCTCGGCGGGGCCCGGGCCTTTACAGGAACTTGGAAGAGACGGCTGCCTGCCCTCTCTGCCTACCCGGCCGCGGCCTTCTCGCCGCCCGTCGCCCCACCCGCTCTCCAGCCCCGCACCTCCCTCACCAGCCAACAGCCCC
>VZSZ01006531.1:257917-310977 GCA_013398815.1 Ibidorhyncha struthersii | reverse complement strand
CTCCCAGGCGGCCTTGCCCGGATGTGCTACCCTGACTCATAGCCGCGCCGCACGCAGGCTCCGCGCCGCTGCCGCGCCCGCCCCGCTCCGTGCGCACGCCTCCCGCGCCTCCCTCCGCGCTAGCGGAGAGGCGGTGGCGGCGGCAGCAACAGCAGGAGGGTGAGGAGGTGGAGGAGGAGGAGGCCGCGGCAGCACCATGGGTAAGTCGCCCCAGCTCCGCGCTGTGCAGCCCCCTGCCGCCGCCCCTCTGCCCCCGGAGGCCGCCGCCCGGTCGTCTCCGGCGGGCGGGGAGAGGCGACTGGTGCAACTTCCTTATCGGCTACCTTCCTCCCCTCCGTGCCTTAGCCCCGGAGGGAGGTCGGGGCGGCAGCGGGGCTCCGCCGAGCCTTCCCGGCGCTGCCGTGGCTACTGCCCGGCCGCTGCCCCTGCGGCGCAAAGTTTCCGCGGCTCCTGCGCCGGTGCTGCCGGCCGGCCCCGCCTGCCCGCTCTGCCCCAGCCCCGCGCCTGCCTGCTCAGCCCCGTGGTGCTGCCCCCACGGCACTCGCGGTGCTCGGTGTGGATTCAAGCGGGTTAGAGGAAAGAGAAATTCCCCGAGTGCGAAAAGGGGGGTTCAGAGCAAGGACTTATATAAGGCACCCCCAGGACGCTTTCCCAGTTAATGTTTGTATGATGGAAACACTTGGGGTAATACGTTTAGGAGATTATTTTATAATCTCCGTTCATTGTTTGTGGAAGACACAAAGATCCTCGTATTTCTCTGGCTTTTAGAAAGAGCATTACTCATGCCTACAAATGCAGCCATATTACCTCTGCCTTCTTTTTATCTTAAGATTGTAATTTAAGTAGTTTCACACTGATCGCCACTTGCACGGAGCTTCCAACAAATGCCATGTGAATCTAGGAAGTACAGTATTTGATTTTTCTTTCAACAAAGTGCTCAATCAATTTCTATTGCCTCTTCCTCTTGCACAACCTACAGCTCTCCCCGTATCAAACAGTGACCGTGAAACAGATTTCCCAGAAATGTGTCTGTAGTATAGATCCCAGAGATGGGTAAGGAGTGCCCCCCTTGAGCTCCCAAAAACCCAGCCAGCCTGCCAGATGTATGTGATGGTGGGATCTAGGTTGCAGATCCGGAGGGCAAGGAGCTGTGGTTCGCAACCAGGGTAAGGAGATGGCAGTTCCTTAATTCAGCTCAGGGGTTTGACATCAGCACTTCCTGTGGCCTTAGGTACATCAGTAGTTTCATTGCAGATCACACTCATCTTTCACTTTTAACTAGAAGTTTCCATGGCAAGAAGCAGTTGCAGTGCCTCAGTTTTTCTGCTTGTGAAAGGAGGATAACTGCTTATTTGACTCCTTTAAAGCAATGGAGAGCCTTTGGAGAATGGTTCAAATTAGAAGCTGCCAGGGCCAGGTATGAGGCATAACATTATCAGATTTTATCAGAATTAGGTAAAACTGTAATGATGTAGTGAAGGTCTCTCTTTTCATCTGGATGGAAAAAGACGGGACACCAGGATTTAGTTTTCCTGTCTCTGTTCACAAAGTAGGACTATTAATCTCATTGTTCTGGTCAAAGTCTAGTTGTAGCTACCTCTGTTTTGGCTTCCAAAAATAAAAATTTCAGGGCATCAGCTAAAAGCTGTTCAGAAAAGCTGGTGCAGAATGAGCCCAGCACTGCTTTTTAGATGAGACTACAGTTCGGTTGCAGGCAAGTTTGTAAACTGTTTGAGAATCTGCTACAGCTTGCTGTGTAAGCAAGAGTAGTTATAATTATTTTCAGGACGACTAAAATAATTTTCCTGTAGAATCTATCAGAACCCATCCATAATTGCCCAGAGACATTGCTTGTGAAAATACAGAGGAACCTCCACCCCCCCACATACCATGGCCTCATTTCACTGTCTTTGAAATCAAGGCAAACTCTTAAGTAGCCTCTACAGCAGATCTTGTTGCTCCAAGGAGTGGCAGAGAGTGAAATCAGTTTCACCTTGGCTAGCAACCAATAATGACTTTCCATGGTTAAGATCTATGTTTAAGCTCATACAATCAGTGCACTATCTTCTCTCATTTAGCTTATAGTATTCTTTTTAGTAAAGCATTGCATAAAAGCTGAAAATCTTTAGAATTAAATCAAGGATGAATTTGTTCTTCCTATAGCTTGTATATCATTCCATAAATCGTGCTCCACAAATAAGTTTTTGTGGCAGAGACTGCAGTAATGTCTTATGTTTAAACATATGGTCTATTCTGTGTTTATGAAGGTTGGTATGGTATTAGCTGGTTTGTATACTAATGATATAAAATGAAAGCCCAAGCAGGTATATTCTAACTCAAATCCAATTTCTGTCATTAAAAAGACTTACTATGTATATATGGATCTGCGTTATCTTTACTGTATAGAAATATCTCTGCTGCCACTCTGGTTCCAAGCGTGTATTCCTCTGAAGACATTCTCATGGCAGTTGTTTCTTCCGAGAGGATAGCGATTTCCTCTCATTAACATAAACTCCTTCCAAAATCATTATTTTTGTTGCTTGCATTTATAGTTTTTTAAGTTGTGTCTGCGTACAGTTTAAACGATATTCAACTTTTGGCTTTGAGAGGCAAGTTGCCTTAAGTACTCCTGGCAGTAGAGCACTTTGAATACTTGAGATGACACATGCACCACTAATCCTTTACTTCTGTTTTTATAAGAACAATTACAGGTTTTTACTTTTCAGTTACTAATGTAATGCTTCAGTTTCACAGTGAACGGCCCTTTTCCCCAGTCAACTTTCTTGTTTTAACCTTGAAAAACACAACTTGTATCCTCATGCAAACACGCCAGGAAAAGGTTTCTATTTTAGAGCAGTGGCCTATGGAGGTTTTTGTAAGCAGGCTGCAGTTATTCCACAGGTGTAAATTAATAAAGTAAAAGTCAGGAACTCGGTTATGTGTTGACCACTCAGCAGTAACCCATTGGCCCCGAAAGATGGAGAAACACTGCATATGAGGGTTCGTATGCAGAATACAAATACAGATCACAATTTGTTTTTTATGGCACACATCAGTTCCTTTGAAGTGTTGGTATTATGGTCTCTAATAGCGAAAGCTCATAAAAATATTCTTCCATTTTGAGAGTACTAGTTTTGTTAGCAGGAAATGGAAGGCAGCCTCTGCTCTGATGAAACTTAATACATACTTAGGTGCTTAGCTGGGCAACAAACTGCAAGAGCAGCCTGCTAGTTGCACAGTGAGATCAATGAGTTTCATAGACTCTCTTTACAATACCTAGCCATAATAGCAGGATGACAAGATAGATAAGGTACACAGGCTATAACATAGCAGACAAATCATATGAAGAGCGGTTGAAGGAGCTGGGACTGTTTAGTTTGAGGAAGAGAAGGCTGAGGGGAGACCTCATCACACTCTACAACTATTTGAAAGGACACTGTAGAGAGGTTGGTGCTGGTCTCTTCTCACAGGTAATTAATGACAGAACAAGAGGGAATGGCTTCAAGCTCCAACAGGGTAGGTTTAGACTGAACATTAGGAAAGAATTTTTCACAGAAAGGGTGGTTGGGCATTGGAATAGACTGCCCAGGGAGGTGGCTGAGTCACCATCCCTGGATGTGTTTAAGAGACGTTTAGATGTGGTGTTGGCGGATATGGTGTAGGGGAGAACTTTGTAGAGTAGGGTAGACGGTTGGACTCGATGATCCCAAGGGTCTCTTCCAACCTAGACGATTCTATGATAGATGGATTTAAGTACTGTCTGGTTAGCTACACTGTTGTCAGAACAAAGATTTATATTGCCCTGCTTCTTCCCATATACTCAATTTTCTCTCCCAGTTTTCCTGAAGAATTATCACGTGCAACTATGTATCAAGTTTTGGGGTCAGCTAGGTAGTTCTCAAACTCCAAATCCAAACTGAACCACAGATCAGGGTGTAACGAGCCACTATCTTCAGGACATTGGTTCACAAAATAAGGGAGACAGGAGCGTGTGGAGCTTCAGGCATGGCTGTGTGCAATATTGCTTTCAGCAGGGTAGGGATAAACCTGCCTGCTTTTTATTAAAAAATGTAATCAGGAGCCTCAGACATGAGAGGAATGAAAGCTAACGAAAAAAGTCTTCCCTCTTGAGAGCTCTTGCTGGTTTTCTTACAAGAGACGCAAGTCAGCCTAATAAACCGCTTGGAAAAGAGATATATCAATTGCACAAAAAGGTAATTTTTAATTCTTTTAAAGTTTTTGCTAAAAAATGAGAGTTCTAACAACACATTAGTTCTATCCAGCCAGAATACACCAATCTAAGCCAGTATAAAATGTTGTATTAGGATTTCCTAAAACCAAGACTGATTTTGGCAAAAGTCTTCTCTTTAAAACACAAACATGGAGGAAACTGCTTTTAGACTGCATCTTTTTTGCTTCAGTAATGTTCCTCGAAGTATGCTTCTGAAGCAGCCACAGAGGTTAGCTTAGTTCTGACTGACCTTCCTTAATGAATAACTGTTCCTGTGTCCAGGCCAATATTTGTGATCTGTTGTTATTATGTGAGACTGAAACCAACCAATTTTGTCTTTAGCTTTAGGTTAAGGGCTTCATTCACAAATGTGTTTCCTGAGAACAGAATATTCAGAGGTAGTTTCAGAAGTCTGTGAGGAACATCTGCCTTTCTGTAGCGTCAAAATAAAAGTGGAAAGAGAAAGGGCAAAAGAACAGCCAAAACCTGAAGGAAACAAAGCAGTAATAATGGAAATGAGAAAGCTACCAAGACAAGAGACAAGAATAGAAGGGAACAAAAATCCCTTAAGGGAGATGCGTGGAGGGAGAGAAATACTAGAAACAGAGGAAAGACAGGGATAATAAATGGATGAATGGAACAACAGAGGACAGAAGTAGGAGAAAGAAATTAGGAGCTCTAGTCNTAAAAAAAAAAAAAAATTAAGAAAATAGTTGGGGTATAAATGTAAATAAAATCGGGTAATTTTTACCCTCTTTTTCTGTAGTACCGTTTGGCTGCTGCTGACAGTCCTTCAGAAGACTCATAATTTTCCATCTTCCTCAAGTAAAGCTGATTTATTTCTGGAAGTTCTGAGAATTTAATTATTTATAAATATGTAAAAAAAAAACCAAACAAACACTGAGATTAACATATACTAGCATTTGCTCAATAAAGGGAAAACAATGTCATCATCGTTTCACAGGAGAGAAAGCTATGGAGATTCATCTGTGACATCTGTCAAGGAGGTTGTTTGTTATCCCTTAACTCCGTTGCAGGATGCAGTTCATGTCTTAGGATGACAAAGGGACATTAAACAGTGACCCAGTTACTTATGTAAGAGAAAACCCACTTTACACTGTTGACTAGTCCACCTGGGTCTGTTCACATGCTGTGTGTTCAAGAAAACGAGCATCCCTGCTGTCTCAATGCTGTTGGAGGCATTACGTTTGAGGTTCTAACTTGTTTCCAGATTAAAATAGGTTATGAACTACATCTAAACTTCTGGAAATTAGAAGTCTTAAAATGTTGATGTGTGTTCTCCAGCTAATGGAGAATTTTTTTTAATGAGAGTTTGAATTTTAATGAGACAAGGAGTTTTCCTAGTAAGGGATTTTATAAGTAGCAGCTTTCACTGCAAGGACAATCTCTCAGGGCCTCTTTTTGTTAAATATAGTGTAAAAAATTGTTTTTATTTACAAATTTTAATGTAATAGCAACCAAACAAAATTTGGTTTGGTAGAGTAAAATGATAGTTAAAAGCCACGGACTTCTGAATGTCGAAATTCCTTTTAGTGCAAAAAATAGCTGATGTGTATTAGAATTTACATGTGCTCCAGATATGCCTAATAGAATTTGTAAACTCTCTGAAACAAATGGCTGTGGTTGAAGGACTCTCAAAGCTGTGCAGAGAGCCTGGAGACGTTTGTTCAGCCTGTGAGTTGGCGCAGTTCTAGTTTAGGGAGCTTTGAAGTTGTGCAGAAACCCTGGTGATCTCATACCGTTCTTAAGCTGTAGTTCAAGTAGATCACAAAGTTGGCAGATATCTAGAAGAATTTGTCAACTCTATAAACCAGATAACTGCTGTTCGTTTAACTCCAGAGAGAGGATGGAATTCAGTGCAGTATGCTTTGGGATCTGCAAATAAATACAGCATACCTTAACTGTACAAGTATAAGTGTGTGCTGGCAAGGCATGTGTCTTAGAAATATCTATTACTTGAAGCACTTTCAGATACATCTTCTTCACAAATTCTGATAAGGAATGTCAGGGAATAAATATGTGTGTGTCTGAAGTAGATGCAATTCAAAATATGCATAAATTGAGACAATGTAAATGCCTATACAAAGTTGTGTTAAAATTTGCAGTTTAAAATAAATGAAGTGCTTTCATTTCATGCTTTCCATTTCTAGGTTAGACACAAACCTCTTACAAAAATCACATTTGTACATTTAAAAATCAGGGGGAAAAAAAAATCACACTTCTGCTAAGAAAATAGTTTAAGTGACCCATTTCAATATTAGGTCCCATTGTCCTCATATTTCACAGCTCTTATAAGCTTACTGCTTCCTAGGCATGTGTTGTAGAAGCATCTGAGGCATAAGTCAATTCTGAGCTTTTATTAAAACACTGAGCTATTCATTGTGTTAGTGATAGCTCAGGGAGATTCAAGAAAGTTAATCAGTGTTGTTTTAAGTTCATCAGTTTTTTCCATCCACTGATACTTGCGAGCCGGATGGACACAATAATTTTGAAGAAACATGCAAAAATTGTGTATAATTTTATATTTTTGTTGACCCTTCCTATCAGTTGAATGAGATTTGACAAGTCACTTCAGTATCTGATTAAATCCAGTTAAGCAGGTGCTTAAGTTCACATGGTGAATAGCAGCCTTTCTTTCAGGCTTACTGCCTGTGCTCTGCAAATGCACTTGGGGGTAGGACTGGACAGGAAGATGGAGACTGAGAAGACTGGAATTCATGGACCAGAGCAGCTAAGCAGTATAGGATGGATGACATGATGAGGATTGAACAAAACCTTGGAGAAATTTTTCAGGGCTGCCAATGATCCTATGGGGAGCAAACCTGTGTTTGGGAGACCTGGAGAGGTGACAGCTGAACGTCTCCTGGTCATCCTGAGTTTGCATATCCACTGTCAGCTGCCTGTGCATTTTTATGGCCTTTCTGATATACTAATATGGAAACATCAGGGCACAAAACAGTAGAGGTCTACAGTTGGAAGAGAACTCTGTCATACGCAGCACTTTACAAACTCCATTCTACCCCTTTTGCCCTTAATTATACCTAGACTGGAAACTAAAATTGCATTGTACCATATGGATTAATTCTGTGACAGTGTTTTGTGGATGGAAGCTGAAAATTCTGCTAGCCTAGCTATTTAACATATATATCAAACCCCATAAAATGTGACCACCTGCAAGCCTTTATGGTCTCCAGGGTGAGTGGAGTGCTTGGCTGAGGAGGTCTGCGTGTTGCTGAAGGGTGGCCTGCTCTCTGGCAGCTAGGAACTCCTCTTGGGAGCGTGTTTAGAAATACTTCCTGTCTTTGATGTTGGACATGACAGTCCAGTGACTTAAATTAATGGAACTATTTTAACATTTCTAGCCTTTAATGCAACCTTACAAGTACATGTCACTGTTTACAGGGCCAGTAGCACACCTGTTCCATTCCGTAGCCTTGCTAAGTTCATTCCCATATCCCTTCTCTACGGAGAAATCCCATCGTGCTTGTAGTTGACAGCACCCAGTACCCTGCAGGCATAACTTGAGTTCAGTACTGCCAAATAGCTACTTGTGCTACATGAAGGCTTTGGAACGATTTCCTTAAATCAAAAGGCTGTTTCATCTTGACAGCAGGAACAAAGCATGAGAAGAGAAAAGGGTTTTAAAACCAAAGCAGGATTGTACACATCTTTCTTATCTAAATCTTCCCTGCCCAGAGTGTTTAACTTACCCCTCCTGGGCCTCTGGAGGAACTGACTGAAGCCAGTCTTCTGAGTCCAGTGTACTTCGTAATAGCATCTTCATATCTCTGACCGCTTCCTTCAGCAATCTTATGTACACACTGGAAGTCACTGGCTTGCTGGTCATGTTAGGATCCTGTTGTACAAATACCCAAGACACCCCTCCTGAACTTCAGTGAGCAATTTAAGAGGAAATGCAGTGAGTGAACATGACCATAAATAGGAGTAGCAGCAGCAATGAACAGTTAGGAGATATTTCTCCACTTACCTTTCTGTCTTTCTTTTTTTCCCTCTCCCCTTTCCCTCTCCCCTAAGTAACTAGCAGCCATTATTTTTCCTCCTTCCTCTCCCGTGCTTATGAACTGATTTTAGAATCAGGATGTTGTTCTATAGGGGGAAAATAAAGGCCAACCACAACAGAACACTGGTCTGTGAACACATTCATCATAAAAATGTCTGGTATGATTAAATGAATTTAGAAATCCATTAATAGGCTTTATGCAAATACATTTGCTCTCATCCTGCAAAACCTGTTGGGCAGTCCCCTTTCTTACTTAGTTCTCCACGAAGCTCAGGGAGAATATACAGACATGCTGGCTCCTGCCATATGGAATTAGGGGAAAAGCAAGGAAATGCTGAGAATGGAGGGAGAGAGATGGAACATATATGTAAGGGATTGCTGACAGGAACCAATCAAGTTCAAGGGTTTTTTGCCCTTTTTTTTTTTTTTTTTAAACCTTCGCAATAAAAATTCCATCACCCATTTACAGCAAGATAGTGCTTCAGTCCAATCAAAGATACTAATCAATACGTTTATGTGCAGCAGTGCCCAAAATACAGTGTACACTTTCCAGGCAAAAACCACACTTCTCTGTCTGATGTTACAATGTACTTATTTTCTTCAAGTCTTTTCTATTTTACCTTAGAATCCTTTCTTACTCTTTGCACTCTCTTCCGCAGCCATCTTATTCCTTCAGGCTTCTTTATTTCATTGCCCGGTTTTCTGTAACATCTTCCTCCTCTCTACCTCCTCCAGTTATCTGTTCTTTTCTGTCTTTCCTCGTATCTCCCACTCTCTCTCCTTCTCTGGTTCTGTCTTTATTAATTAGATATCTGACAGCTTCTTCGATCATCCACCCTTTCTACTATCTTTGTTAGGGAAAGAATTGAAAAATTGGTGCTCCACTTTCTAATTTCAAGAGCTGAAGTGATTTTTTTCTTCTCTTCCATTAAATATCAGTTATTTACAACCAGTTAAAAGCCATGCTTCAGCTTTGCCTAATGTGCTTGTACAGTAAGTGAGAATATATGAAAGAGTGTATCTCATAGGAAAGTAATCATACAGAATGGGGCCCTATTCATGTAAATGCTATTTATACAGCATTCTTGCACCCACACAAAGCCCACACTAAGTACCACTGAGGTAACTGGGATTCTGCTTTTCTGACTCAACTGTAGTAGAGCTTAAACTGTCCTGTTTTGGTGAAACCATGTAAAACGGCATGCATCACTCCATCATTTCAAGACGTAGTAATATTTGGTCTCCAGTTTATACAGTTGGGGGAAAAATGGCAGATACTGAACCAATTTTGACCATCAGAAGCACCGTTAAAATGTCTTTTATTCATAGGTATGATGCTATGCTAACAGGTACCACCTGAAGGTACTTGCCAAATGAAGAAAGAGCTTTATGCTCTGATAAAGAAAGTGATTTGGTGAACTTGAGAACTTGATTTTTCTTAAAAATTGATGGAATTATATAGTTTATCTAATTTGTTATATCAAAGAAGAAACCAATTTAACATGGACATCATCATATTAGAACACTGTTATGTGAAAGGAATAGTAAGCATGGTGTCATAAGCTATTAATAGACATACAGTGACCTTTGTTCTATCTTGTAGCAGCATGGGGAAAAAGAAAAATTATGTTTTCAGAAATGTTTCAGAAACTCACTTTGTAGCCATTAGATGATGGCTTTCAATGCTTTCTGATATTCCCAGAAAATGTTAGGAATCCCTCTTTGCAAGACTGCTACACATTATGCTTCTAATGACATATATTAGAGTGTGCACACTTAATGCTCTGAAGGCAAGAATGGTGGAGAGAAACAAAAAGCAGTTCAATACACTTCTTCAGAATGCGTCTTCATCCCAGAAATTATCTGAAGCACTTGTTTATCTTTATGAAGGCCATAACTTCTCCCTTTACAAGGAGGGTGAAGGCATCACAGTTCTTTTTTTGGCTGTTGAGAACAAGGTAGAATTTAAGACTTCTTATACAGTCTCTGGAAGAGACTGGAAGAGTTCTCTTGTGATCATAAAATTTGAGTTCAGTGCACATACCCAGTTCAAAACTGATGGCTGGAGAGAGAAATGCCTTAGATAATACAGCACTTCAAGTTAGCAAGGGGTGGCCTGGTTTACTTTTTCTTTTTTTTCTTTAAATTGATATTAAATAGGCTTTCGGATAAAAAGCAACAGATGTGGACTACTGGATTGGTTTTAGCCTGCTTAGCTCTTCCAGTTCTGAACAGTTTTCTATACTTCAGTGATCACAACAGCAAGGTGTCACTTGGAAGCCCGCATACTTAGCAACTATTTAAACTAAACTGCTTTCTTTTCTAAAATCAGAAATGGTCATCAACACAACCGCATTTTTGGCTGTACATAAAGAATTTGCTGTATTTTTTGAAAGCTGGTTAATGGGCACATTTTACAAAATGATTTAATCTTTGGCAGGTTTTTGGAAACACAGGCTTTTCTGTTTGACCCTTTTTATGTCCTAAAAAATAATTTTTTTTCCCCATTACCAGAGAGGTATTTCTTGCAATTAGAAACATGCTGAGGAGCCTGCTCGCGGATTAAGATTAAACTCTGTTTGGGCAGACAGAGATGTAACTCTGAGATCAAGAATTAGATATCAAACTTGAAAATTCAGGAATTCTTGTAAGCTCCTGTTTTTTTTCCTTCTCAGACTCCCCAGACTCATGTACTTCTTGCAAAAGCAGCCATTGTAATAAAGCCTCTTCTGATTTTAGTCACAATTTGGAATGAAAATACTTTTGTTTTAACACTAATTGCTGGCCTCTCAAACAACAATCAGAATAGGTTTTTGATCACCACTATGGTTATTGTATTTATATAACAGTAAAAGATTCTGTACTTTCTTAGACTTTGATCATGTAGGGTGTGTTGGACTTCAGTGTTATTTTCCAACACCTTCAGAGGGTCAGTGCAAGTTTAGAAGCCAAATTCTGCTTGTTTGCGGGAGCATACAGTTCTGCTCGGTATTTGTGGAACTGATTTGTGTCCAGAATTCAGCATATAATTTGAATTTTTTTAATTCTAGCGGTTTCTGCTGCTTCATTTAGTGCAATCTAATGGTGATGTAAAACCATCAGACAAGAAAGTCTGGTTGCTGTGACATGAAAGATCTGCGTGCTCAACACAGAGCTTATAAAGAGGCATTAATTTAATGAAAGTAAAACTTTTTATTCAGAGCTGAGACATGACTTCTTTAAATTGAATATGGCAAACTGTTGAATGACCAGTTCAAATGTGTGTTGTAGGTTTAAATGACGCTGTATTGTAGTGCTTTAAGTGACCTGGTTGCAGAGCATTTAGAAAAGGTAATCTGTTGAAACCAGCTTTGCTGCTGAAGCCTCTGTGTAGTCAGATTATGGCCTCAGTTCCCCGTTGCCCTGTATTATGCATAAAGTGACTGCAAATTTGATTTAAGATGGCAATTGGGCTCAAATTGTAGCTTTTATATTCTGCCTGGACATAAATGACCATAGGATAATGGGTAATAAAGTGATGGGTAATAAAATGATGCCCATGGTGCCTTCATATTTGAGATGACTTGAAAAAGTCTCATTTTTAAATACTCATCATGGTTTAGTAGAATTAATGGTTTTAAAATCTGCATACAGTTTTTAGGCTGCAGTGATTCACAGCTGTGGAAGCCAGAAAAAGCTGCAGATGTTTGGTACACTGGAGAATATGCGACACAAGGGAATTAGGAGTTGTATTCTCAAAAGACTAGTCAGTTCAGCGTATCATGATGTCAGACACAGATGAGGAAATCTGACTTCTCGTGCATTAGAGAGAAAAGGTAGATGTGCTGGCCATGGGTGACAGACAGACAGTTACTGAAAAGTTCTGGGTTCTATCATTGAAAAAAAAATCCTCTTCAGAGGGATCTATAAACATTAATTCATCTAAATAGCCTTTTAACTGAGAGAGTGAAGATAATGTGTTTAACTATATGAAAAGTGAAGCAGGGAAATTAAACACAAATTTAACCCTCCCCCTCAATCTGTTTCTTTAAAAAAGTGAAAACAGGACCGAGACAGTAGATTGTAAAAAGGTGTCTTCCTCTCTACTCCCATTCTCATGCAGGATTTAAAGTTAATGTATTGCAGAAGGCTGCTATTGGCCCAGATAGGGAAATAGGAAATAAGCGAAAACTAGATTTTCTACCTTGAACTCTGAAACATGAAAGTAAACAAGTAGCCTAACAAATGAAAGGCACACTTTGCAAACAAGATATTGGTTCGATATACGTGAAAACATTTGCTCCTAAAATGTGATTTTCTAGTGTGACACGGCATCACTAAAAGAGGTATCAAGGTGCAAAAGGTGTCATAATGACAGCTAGAATTAAAAGCAGCATTTTCAAAGGCCTGTGTTCAGACAATAACTCTGTATTCACCTCAAAATGTAAAGTTTCTGGTTATTTTGATAATTATTTCATTATATGCATACCATCTCCTACCAATTAATAGGCTGGGAAGATCCTAACCACTTCTTTTAATAGGAAAGTAGAAAGTTAATATACTTCTGTAGTTCTGCTAGTAAACAGTTCACAAAATCGCCTCTGTGGTACTTACGTTCCATTTGTGTCATGTACACTATCATCTCACAAATTCTGAGATTTTTTTTAACCACAGTTCTCATTTCTAATGCTTTTTTTTCTTTTCGGCGATAGAAATAATTAATAATCTTTTCTCAGTGTTAAAATATTGCTACAGAAAGCAAGCCTCATTCAAGCTCTTTTTGTTTGCCTTTATAACTGAAGACCACAGTGAAAGGGAGTCCACCTTCTCTGTTCTTCAAAGCTGTGCTTGTATTGTTCTGGAGTAATACAAAGGACTTGCCAAATCAAGATAAATTTACATCTTACCCAACAAGTTGCTTTTTCCCAATAGTAAGACTTAACTTCCATAATATTTTACAATCACAGTCTGTCTTCTTATATGTGGGAATTCAAGCAGTACCAAAAATACTTACACTGTTGAGTAAATGCAAGACAAGAATCTCACAATAAAAATTAACGGTATGTTAGCAAGAGAAAGGAAATAATTTTATACATGCAAAGGAGTCCTCTCTTACTTGTGTTTGAGGATTTTTCTTCTTGAGCCCCAAACTGCTACATGTTTTGTGGAACAAAAGGGTGCTTACCTGTTTGGAAAGAAAAGGAAAATATTTGTTACAGAAGAGTTAGATAGCAGGAATAGTCAGATCAGGATTTCTCTAATCTGTGCTCTGCTAATTTTTAGTACAACCAAGCAGTTGCACTTCTGTCACACAGGACTTAGATGTACCTGTAAGAACCATGTCCTACTTGGAGGCACTGTAATAAGCTCTGTGGTAGAAACAGTGAAGGTGTTTTGAGCTGAAATTTGAACAGATTCACAGAATCAGGAGAAATACAGAATTGTCATTTGAAAGGATTTTGAAGCAGGACTGCTGCCAACACTAGAACCTGGTCAACTATGACTAGTTACTACTTGAAGCCTCTGTAGTCTTTGTAAGGTCCCTTCAGGTAGCCGCAGGCCGCCCTTAGCCTCCTCTTTGCCAGACTAAAGAAGCCCCCAACCTCCCCTTACATGTCATGTGTTGTGGGCACATGCCCATCTTGATAGCCCTGTCCTAGACTCTCTCCCATTTTTCAGTATCCTTCTTGATCTGGGACACCCAGAACCAGACAAAGAATTTTGGGACACACAAATCCTTGCCAGGCATCAAGCGGAGCCTTGATCTGCTGGCCACACTCCTAATATAACCAATATACAGTTTGCTTTATTTACCTTGAGAGCATGCTGCTGCCTCATGCTTTTCTTGGCATCCACTGTAACCCCCGGGTCTTTTCAACAGTTTGTTGCCAGCCTGCATTGATGCTTGGGGTTATTCTGCCTTAGCTGCAGAATTTGGCATTTATCCTTGTTGAACTTCATGAGACTTCTGTTGATCCAGTCCCCAAGTTTCTGAAAGGTGCCTCTGGATTACTATTTGGTATGCCAGCTGTTCCCCCAAATTTAGCGTTGTCTGCAAAAGATTACAAATGCATATCTACCTACAGGCTATGCTGGTTTCAAACACAAACTGCGTACTCAAAATCTGCAGTTTAACCAGTCCATATAGGGCTATGTAGACTCACATTTGACTTCTTGATACTAAGTAAAGCAATGATAAACACTTTATATCTGTGACTGTAAGAAAACTGAAAAGTCTGTATACTTGGAGAAAATGTTTAGGAGTGTTTGTTAGACTTAACATTTGCAGTTGCAAGGGAACATGAGTTACTGGCAATCATTTAATGCAAGTGAATAGAGGATGGCAAACCTTAATTTCTGTACACCTAACAGACTTAATTCTACAGAATCACACTGATGATGAAATATGGATTCTCAGATGTAGCCTCAATTGGGTTTCTGCTTTTTATGTGCTTAGCTGATGAGAAATGCATTGAGATTGACTTGCAGGAGCAATTAATGGGAAACCATTAGGTCCAGATCTCCCAGTTATTCTCGTGAGAGCCCTACTGAGCATGACATAGCTCCCACATTGTCTGTATGTCCAGTTTCCTTTCCAGATAAGCAGGGGACAGTGCATACCTTGAACTTTCTCTGACATGGAATATGATGAGCCAGAATGCATACTTAGAAGCTCTCCTGAGTCCCCCAATTTAGTCATAGTCACAATCTATCTGTCATGGTCCGTATCTGACTTAACTATAGAGGTAAAAGCCCATACCTAAATTAGGTTCGTTTATCCCAACACATTGTGCTTTTACTTGTGTATTATTAATTTTTAATATTTTTTTTTTCAGCTTCAGCAATACATTTTTATCAACCTGGAGCAAGAGGAGGCTTTTCCAAGATAGATGAGTCTACACTAGCTGAGTTATTTGGTAGCATCTGCCACTATTTTTATCCCTCTAGAGCACCTATAGCGTAGACCTCATATAGGACAATCAAAACTTCTGCTCAACTAGGTCAGAGAATAATTCCTTTTAACAGAGGCATTTAGTACTTCTCTAGTGGGACATAACTGCACGTATTTTCAAGGGATTATCATAGTGGATCCTACTCATAGGGAAGACAAACTTCCGTATAAAAGGGTGGCAATGCACAGACATGCATTTCCTGGGATATTGTAGATTCTTCAGTGGTAGTAGAGTTTGTTAGTTCTCTCCCTGTGGGCCTTCCTGTAATCTTTTCCTTAGAGGAGTCCAACTCTGATTACACCTGAAAAGCGCTTATTCTGAGAAGACATGACATGTACGTGAGATACAGAAGGAGCTATGCATGTCACCTGCTGGATTTATAGAGGATTTGAAATTACCAACAGTTACCAAACTACTACTCATTATGCCTAGCTGCCTATTTTGATGGGACATGAAAGAGAAAGGCTGATTTTTTTCATGTGCTTATAGCTGAAACATTAGCAATTTTCCTGATAAATATTGCTTTAAGGATCAATTGCTGACTGTATTAATTAATATTACCTCAATAACATTCTATGTGAGGCTTTTGTGTGTTAATAAAATGGGGAGGAAGGACATTAAACCTGATAATGCTTTTAAAAATTTTTATTCTTACATGCAACTTCTGGAAGTAAATGGAATATGGCCAGCAATAAAGCTGCACTGATCTATGCCTGCTGGTACAGAAGCATCCTGGTCTTTTCCTCATTTCATTAAAACCTCAGCGTATCAACAGTAGTTAAAATTGACAGCAGCTTTTGGCTTGTGCGTAATCCACACGTTTACTCCATGAAGTGTGTCTCTAAGCTTTCCCCCTGTAACGTGTCCCAACTTCTGAACTATTCTTTTCTCCACTTCCCCTTCCTTACACTTTCAAAGGACCAATTATAATTACGAAAATAAAGTTTCAGAAAAAGCATGATTGGAAACCTTAATAGGAGAGATTCTTTCCTCAAGTGTGGTCCCTTTGTGGCTGGCATCTGTGGGAGTTATACATGCTGACCGAGAGGAATTTCCTTGGTGCAAACACTATAAATACACGATATCGAGAGGACTGTGCTGTTCCTTAATGTTGGTGCAAGATGCCTAGAGGAGGGTGGGCTAGGGCACGTTGTTGGAGTTTTTCAGACTATTGCAGAGTGTTGCAAACATTCTTAGGTGTCTCTTGACTGCCAAGCAGTCCATAAATAACTCCTCATTATGCTAAAGGCTGCAGCATCCTTGTTACATACAGGAGCTGGTCAGAAAATCGTCTTTCAGAAAGATATGCTGGGTTTTGGCTCCTGTTCTCTGCTTGTCTACTTTCTGAAGTATAGCTGCATCTTTCAGCCCTAATGGCAAAAGGACTGGCGGTCGATCACTAGCTCAATCCTTCTAAGAATCTGTCTGTGTTGGGTAGTTTACTGACATTATAGACCAGTGTAACAGCACAAGTGCAGTTAACAGTAATACAATTCTCTGAGACAGTGATTGAAAGTGGCATAAAATAAATAACACGAATATCCTGAAATACTTACGCAGAGGAAGTTTCTCTGTAGACATGTGGTTAGGGACAGACTGCATTACACATATGCTTTGGATTTTAGGTGCTGGTTCCCAGTGTGGCATTCAGAAACCCGAGCCAGGAATTTTGGCACTCTAAATAAAAAGTGCCTGGAGAGTTCAGAGTAGGATCACCTAGCTCAGCAGGAAACCACCTATAATTAATATGCATACCGTTTCCTCATCAGCACAATTTCTGCCTTAAGCCCAGGGCCTGGAACTATTTCTTAGAGGTGGATGCCTGCACCTTTTCTGTGAAAGTGTGAACCTTCATTCCTCCCCTTTTCAAACGTGAATGGAGGAAGAAGTGCAACTGGGTTACCACCTTCACCTTCCTTGGGATAGGCACATGTTTATGCAGGAAAGAGAATAGTCCAGGCTTTTTCTCTGCCTGAAATTGAAGCTGTGCTCTCAAACAGACCAGAAAACCAGGCCTAATAGTGGTATGCATTCGTAGCCTATTAGTCAAGGCATGTTTTTTAAAAGGTAGAGGTGTTTAGTTCCAGCACTTTTTCCTGTGACTGTTCATTTGTTTTATGCAATGACTGCACAATATAAAATGTATCTTAACAGAAGAGGGAGAAGCTGTTTCAGTCCTCACATGAAAAATACAAAAATCTGGTTTGAGTATGTTTCTGGGAAATTGTATTTAAATCATTTCGAGTAGAGGATAGCATTTGGTTTATTTTCATGTTTAGGCTTTCATGCCTTTTCATGTTTAGGTTTTTCATGAAAGGCACTTTCACGTTTTTGGCATCTACTTTCTGTTGGATGCTAGTGCCTTTCTCCAAGCATTCCTATGTTGCCTGTGTGTGCCGGGCACGTTTGAAAGAAGGCCTGGGAGAGTCGCTCCCTCAGAGATCCCGATAAGGCTAATACATGAATTTGGTTATTAAGCTGCCTGAGAGAACTAGGAGAGAGTTCTGGATATGGGCTTAAGCTGAATGCATGTGGAACTTCAAAGGAAAAAAGGTTAAATTTGTCCAGAATTTGTTGACAGGTGAATGGGACCATGGCAAGTAGGCTTCCTAGAGTCATCTCTGTGTATAAACCTGATTTTCTGTTTTTTCACCCCTGTGATTTAAGGGTCACTCAAGATCTGCTTGGTCATCAGAGGAATAAATGTCTTTGAGAGTACAGTTGACATTCTTGATCTGGGGCCCATAACATTTGCAACTGTATCCAGTTGTCACAGAACCTTGTATCCCTTGTGAAACACATCCCAAGGACTTCTTTGTCCTCCTCATCAGCTATTAGTTCTGCCCTTCATTCTTGAGACCTGCAGATTGTATGCAGAGCTGGACTCCTCTCCGTTTCTGTCAATATGACTCTTTACTTAGTCTGAGAGATGGTTATTAAGCAGTGAAAGCAAAGCACTCCTCCATTTTGCAACACACTCAGATCCTGGCTGTGGGGGAAACAAATGACTTGCAATTTAATGTAACAAGTTGCATTTCGCAGAAATCTTTTGTCTTTTAAAAATATATTTCTTTTGGGGGAAAAAAGTAATCTTGGTTGCCTTTTTTATTGAGCTTCCTACAAATACATGTGTCCTGGGAGCATTTTACTTGGTTTTGGGATATTGTCCAAACACAGCTGATTGTAGAGTGGGGGATTAATAGTTTAATTAAGAGTCATGAGATTTAGAATCTATAAAGTAGCCTTTTTTTTTTGACATTTTTTCCCCTGATTTGCACTGTCAGATTTTCTCTCTCCAAAACCATATTTTTAGCAGATACATATTGCATCTTCTCACTCATTCATATGTTCATCATAGTGGTTTGAAGTAATACTTGAGGCCTAGAACATTTGAATTATGATTTACCCAGCTGCGCATACGTACTGGAATGTGCTGCCTCAGAACATCAGTACCGTGTTTACTGCACTGTCACTGTTGTATAATTTTTACTAAATAAAGCTCCTAAATGCTGTGCAGAAGTTAATGATCACTTATAACTGCAGCAGTCATGCAGAATACTAGCAGGTTTTGTTTAAATCTTTCTTTAAAGTGGGGTTATATTAAGCATTTTGTGCACCATTTTAATTTTGCCATCTGATTATGCAGTTTTATGACAGCCTTACATGAAAACTCAGTTGAATCCTTTTTTCTCTAGAGAGCATCTGAGCTGGTCCTGGTCCTATCACTGCAGTGTTTTTATTGATGCTCTACATCCTATGCATTCTTAAGTGAGAACAAATAACTGCATTAATAGGTAAATATTTACCACTAGAGGAATTAACCACAAATGTCTACTAATCTTAGTAACGCCAGGTTTAAGGCAGTACAGGATAGCTTTAAAAACAAACTCCTTTTTGCCCCTAAAAGCTTATAGATTAATTATACTGACAACCCAGTCTTCAGTTTACAATATGTGGGCACCACAATCTGCCTACAAAGTGCATATTGTTGATTTGGGGCCATCTTAGTAATTTGTGCTGAACTGCTAAATTGAAGGACTAGTGGCATCAGACAATCTCACCAGCCAGGAAGTAGTGCTTTCCAGGATTGACTTAATTTCCTTTGTATCCTTCATTAACATTAGAGAATATTAAAAAAGCCTTTTTCTCCAAGGCATGAGGAGACTGTCACACTTCTGTCATCCCTTCTGTGGTTAAAGGAATTTTTTGAATTACAGATTTTAACACAGTTGTGTTTTCAGGAGGAAAGGCAGATTCTTATGTCGTAGTCTTTCCCTCCCTTCTTTCCTTGGGGCAAAAATGTTTTGCTGAGATTAACTTTAGTAAGAAAAAACTGGCAAACAAGTACTTACCAACATATGAATTTTTAATTGCAAGACATTTGTAAATAAAGGGGTTTAGAGTCATGTATTATTGCAACTGATCTCTTTCTAACAAACTCACTGAAACCCAAACAATAGCACAAATGGCAGGTCACTTCCATTATGAACTTGTTTGAACACACTCATCAAATTCAAAAAGTATATTTTCAGGGCTGAAAGCTTCCATGCAGAGTTTGTAATTGTCATGTAGCTTGTAATTAAAAGTAGTGATTTTTTTTTGTAATTTTGGGGAAAATTAAATAAAAACAAATTAAAAGCAAATTTTGAAAGTTCTCTGGAGACCAGCATAAACCACCATTAAGACTTCACATCTAAGGAATATGTGCCCTTTGAGACATAAGTGTGAAATCCCCCAGTCTGACTGGATACAGAGGCTGCAACTTTCAGCCTTCTCCTGGGATAGAAAACTGGGGGAAAACTGCATGCTTCCATAAAAAGATAACTGGGGAGGACAAGTGTAGTAGAGCAGCTGGTTTAGGATATGTATCTTGTTGTCAAGAAGGAAAATGGAATTTGCATGAATGTTGTTGCATAACGGAATGTCTTATGTTTTTTTTAATTAGGAACAGCTAAACTAATTTCATTTATGACTTTTTTAAATTTTGTTTTTAAGCTTTATTTCACCAGTGATAGACATATTATTTTATATTTATATTTCTTTATAAAATGTAAAAGAACAGAATACAAAGTGACCTTTATAATTATATCAGGGTAAATATTTACTCTCCTTGCTGAGGTTTCATTGAAGTGCATTGTGCGAGGCCTCAGTCTTTCATTGTCTAATGTTACGTTTTGGGTCAGGCACCAGAGGTTTCTCACAGAGCTAACATGCTAACATCCTAAGGGAACTATATCAGCACAGGACACCACGGTAGCAACTGCCACGGAGAAACTCAAGTCAGTATCTGGACCAGGAGAAAATGGGTTGCTAAGAGTGCTCTGATCAACCTTGAATTTAAAACTAGATGCTTGGAGATCCAGCAAAGTAAACAATTTCTTAGCTTGGAAAAGAACTGGGAAATTCAAGTCTCCGTATTTTAAGAGTTTTTAAAGGGCTTACCATTCAGAAAGATGCTCAAGGTCCGGACTTCCTTCTAGAATGGTATTCATTTGCAGGCAGGTACAACAATTTGTATCCCATAATCACATGCAAAAAGACAGTAGCAAAACAAAGAAAAGTTATTAACTGATAAAGATTAAAAATTTCAGACCAGGAGTACAAAAGCAGATTACATAAATTGTTAATTTTCAATGACAACTTCATTTAATCTGCCAACATACCTTTAAAAATGTAGCACTAATTGAGTAATTATAGAACACGTAGAAACATCATTATGTTCCATTATTAAGTCTTTTATAGCCTTTCCTTAAAGCTTCACAGTTTTTCCTAGATTAATCGCCATTTTCTCACTGCTCAGACCTATTTTATTTTCTGTAGTAGATTGGTCTTTGCATCCTAATCATATATGTTATGGCTTTGAAGATTGGAGTAGCTGGTTTTAATTAAGTCCACAGCCATGAGTTGAAAGAGAATGTCAAAGCAAAGATCTTTCTATTCAAATCCTTTCCAAAACTCTCATTTTGTTGAATTGCCCACAAATTAATTAAGGCAACAATAAAAATAGTTGATATTTTTACAGTTTTAATCTCTTTAGTATCTCATTACATCTTAGGACCTCCAAGTGTTAAAGCACATGTGGAAGGCTACTTACAAAAATACTCCAGTAAGAATGAAAAAGTTACAGGTAAGTAGTGACAGAATCAGGGCCTTATCTGTCTTCTGAGTGCTTATCCTACAGAGATTTAAGATATAAATTAATCCCGTTAATTTATAGCTTTTATATTTGATTCAGTTAAAAGGTGTTGAGGGATAGGAATCAGGAGGGAGTGGTACTAAACCACTTCTTATAATTGAAATAGCATTTTTGTCTCACTGTATTTCTCATATCCCAGACAACTGATCCTCTAGCCGAGAGTCTGATGGAGCATTCAGTATTGTTTTACCTGTCTCTTTTGACCCAATATAGTGCAGAAGTGGATCACCTAGATTACCTCTGCCGGTCTTGCAACATTGTGAATCCTCCCGGATAATTTGGCTATTACTATGATTATTTTAGTAGCTGTTTTGCGTTGAAGGCTATAGATCAGGCCAAGCAATTCAGTGCTAGGTGTTCATGATGTATACAACCTTATCAGATAGACTCATAGCATCACATGAAAAATTAAGTCATTAGGGACATCAGAGGTCACCTAATACAGCCTCCTGTGCCAAGCTGGGCTAACTTTAAGCTAGATCAGGTCACTCAGAACATTTTTTTTAATTAGGGGTGCGTTTTTTTGCCAAACCAATTTTGGTTTTCCAAGGCAAATCTGAATATAAATTACTGTGTGGAATTTATATGTCTCTATTAAACACACATAGTTTAGCACAATGACTAGAGAATAAATCTGTAATGGATTTTGGCACTAAAAGATATCAGCATAGTACCCATCTGTTGCTGAAATCTCTCTCATTGCTTAGAATGGTTCTTGAGATTTGTTTCCCCTGTGAAGATTTTTGTCACTGAACTTTTCTTTAACTTGCTGTCTACTGTGACTTTACCTCCCTGTACCTACTCCCATTCCACTAGTCCCGAGCAAGCTGGGCAGATTCCTACTGTGTTTGCAGTTTTAGAACAACTGTGCACCAGGTTTTCACTTTCACTTTGTATTTGCCTAATAAGGAATTTGGAGCAGCAGTAGATTGAACAATCCTAGATGTTAGAAAAAATACATAAACGCAAGCAACAACCCAAAGCAAAACCTCAGCAGTTTACTTTCAAGGTTAGTTTCAAGTTTACATGCAAGTAAACTTGTTAGAACCTAGCCATCTGTACACTATTAGGTGCGTATTTGACAAAAAAAAAAAGAAGGTAAATAAAAAAACTGTCAAGTGACTCTTGAACATTCAAACGGCTCAAAGGCTCTTTGTGTGGTAATGTTGGCACAGCTCCTAAGTGACCAGATGGAATTTTATTAACACTCAACAGGACAAGGGCTGAGATTTTGTTTCTTAACTTACTATATTTGAAATGCTTGTAAAGAATGTGTCAGAAAGCTTGGTATTTTTTCCTGCTATGCAAAATTACACACATACCTTCCCTTAATGCAAAGATGTTGACTGCTTCGGAGGTCATCATTTCTGTAAGTGGGGTAAGAAAAGAGAGATGAGATGTATGGTAATTTAAATATCACAACTTTTTAGTGAATTTTAAAAAGGTGGATTTATATACACAATTAATGGTCATAGTAAAAGCAGGATTTAGAAACAGACTTTTTAATAAACAGACTTAAAGAATGTATTTTTATAAGAGAAAACAAAAAATATCTGGTATTAAAATAACCTTGGTTTCTGACATCAATAACCACTGACAGTAGTGATGTCAGATTTCCACTGAAAGACTCTGGTAAACATAAAATCCACGTGAATTTTTATGAATCCTCCTTTTCTGGCATCATCATGGGTTTATTGTCAGTAAGAAATATCTGAAAACTGAAAATCTCCATTGTCTGGTAAATCACGGGGTGACCTTCAAACCAGACAGCTTAAGAAGCAAAGAAACAAAATCTATAACACACTGCAGACTCATCATTTGCCCTGTGCCTTTTAAGTGCTTCCTTTCCATATTCAAGGTTTTCAGGAAACTCACAATAGCTGGAAACATGCTGTGTTACAGATTAGTATTTTGTAACATCTGATTTACCTGAGGCTACACGAAGAGCACTGATGTGACATACAATTAGAGTTAACAGTATTAATTTTGAGCCTGGGTATCTTATTTAGGCAAAATTCTCACTGTTGCCGGTGAAAGATGAGCCTGAGGGCTTTGTACAAAATCAGATCCTGTATTTGTTCAATAACTCAAACTGGTAGCATAAGTATAGTTATGACAGATATTGTACTGTGGACTTATATTGTATAATTTGTATGTACTTACTTGCATAGTGTAGGCAAAAGACCAGATCCAGAACTTGCTGAAGTCAATGAGAGTTTTTCCCAGCTTCTTCAGTACTGTTGCCAGTCGTGGAACTTTGTATCTTCAGCCTTGTATTGCCTGATTTTCATTTATTTATGTATTCATTTCATTTTTATTAAAGCTCCAGTTTATACCTTTCATGTAAGAGAAGGTGGTAGGCCTAGTATCATTACAAGAGGAAAAAGTAATTTTAACTTGTTTACTGAAAAAGCTAACAGTAGATTAACCTTATTATATAGATTAAGAATGTATACTTCAAATCTAAATCATTGTCCTGCATTATAGCATCCTGCAAATGTCCATTCTGGCATTACATATATGTTATTTTTTGCTTGACAAGCCATATTTTGTACACAACTTGGAAAAAGTATAGAAAATTGGGAGTTTCATTAAATTATGCAAGGAAAAAAAATGGTGTTCTAATATTATAACATAAAAATTAAATCAGTGTTTGTTCTAATATAGTAAGGGAAATAATTTAAAGGAAAATTCAAAAACATTTTATGAAAATGTTTTTCTCTTACTTGTTTCTGTAAAGTCTAGATTAGCATTTGCCATCTGTAGTCAGTTAACTTGAATCACATTAGGATCAAGACTTTTTAAGTAGGTATAGTCAGAAAAGGTTATACCCAGTAGCATAGGTGAAGATCATCCCAAAGAAAAGATTAAGCTGAGAGAGCTAACAGCTTTGCATGTGCTGTTTCTAGACTGTACTATTTCTGTGGATTAATTTTCTTCTGTTTGTTCTCATCACCTGTTCTCTGTTCCAGCCATCTTGACTTGACAAAGTGTCTCTTGCTTGCTACATTAAAAATGTTTCAGGTAGAAAGCATCTGGAGGGGCAGAGGAGGAAGGGAAAAGAAAGAGGACAAAAGAACATAATTAAACAGCAAACACAAATTAAAAAAAAGAGCCAGTAAAGAGATTCAAGCCCTGCTAGGTGTGTGTGTGTGTGTGTGTGTGTGTGTGTGTGCGTGCACACATAAGCTTTTCTTTTCTATACTCTTGTTCTGTATGGTTGTCTATTTATATGTAATATATCATTGTAAGGAATGATGGCATTGACTGTTATTAAGATTACTCCTTTATTTACAAGATCCTGTTTCAGTCATTTACTGGCTATTCAGGAAAAGCTATATTCTATGCCGTGTCTGCTTTAGGCTCTCCATTTGCATTTGCTTGGTGGGTTTTTGTTTTAGCAATAGCAAGAAACAGGTTTGCACTATTGTCTGAAGTATCAGTAGTCCTTTAGGAGACTGTTTTGTTGTTTTTCCTCACAGATTTTTTTTCATTCTGTGCATAGGGTGAGCAGTAATCCAGGATACTCTGGTGCCAGATAGCTTCTGTTCCCTCAAGGACCCTACCTCTTATATTGCAATACTTGGAAGCCATGTCATAAATTAAGGAGGGGTGGGCATGTATAGAGAAGAATTGTTCTGACAGTTAATAGCTGAATGTTCCCACAAAGAACTGGATCCTCCTGTCCCCAGTGACACACAGTTCCTGTAGGAAAATATTTGCAGGCAATTTTAAAAACCAAATATATCCCTGGTACTCTCTTATCATATCTGATGCTTTCTTGATACCTACCTGTGATGTGTTGCGGTCTGCTTTATAGAAGTGCTAATAATATATAAGTGCTAATAATTCATATCTGCATCTGAAGGCTCCAAAGGAATTCAGAATGTGCAGTAACTCTCTAACCTGACTAGCAGGAGCTGTCTCATGTTGGAAGCCCCAAATTACCACACAAATACCTTTGACCTTAAACTTCCCATGTTTCAGTTCTCCCATTCACTCACATAGTATATTGGTTCCACCTTACCTTATAAATACCCTGTGAAAACAAGCACATTAATATCTTTGAGACACTGTGACATAACATAATAATACGAACTTTATAATTGCCAATGAGAAAGGAAGTAAACCTTCAGAACAGGATTTTTTAATAGTATCTGGTAAATAAGATTAAAACCACATGCCAAGATGGAGGATAAGAGAAGACATTAAGTAGTTCTTCTTTGACAGAACATTTGTCCTGAAAGACAAGGGTCCCTTGGAAAAAACAGTATTCATCATGTGTACATCTTGGCATGCACTGTATTGTATGGCACATATTTTACAGGGTCAAATATATGCGGGTTGATTGAATTCTGGAGCTTTCTATGTTTTTAGTACTTGACTATGCAACCTAGTATCACTCCAGCAATTTTTTGTCTGCAGTAGTGTATGTATATACTATATGTTTGTGAGTGTATACACACCTACCTCTAAGATAAAGGAATTATGGAGATCTTATAACATGGAATACATGCAACTTTTGCACAGATACATACTTTACTTATTTGAGGGATTACATTACTAATAGGATTTGTTTAAATCTAACCAATTTAAGGAAACCGTGACAAATATGTGCGTAACTCGTGGGGAGAAAAAACAGTGACACTTGAGAATGCCGAGTGATGAGCAAAACATAAAAAAAGTCATTGAAATTGTCTTAAGAAGTCATCATTTTTTAAGGTTAAGCCTTTGGGTTGTTTCTGTTTACTCTTGTAATATCTAGTTTATATTTTCAAGTTGGTTTTTTTTTCCAAAGGTGGGGGCTAAAAAAAAAATTATATTGAGAAATGAAACCTGATATTCTCAGGTATTTGTGCCTTACTGAGAGTAATGCCTTTGGAGAAATACCAGATAACACATGATAACATTGTGACAATTGATGACCTGGGAATTGCATAATTTTAACTGTTCTTGGGAGCTGGTGTGGGAGGCCACCAAACCTAACAATTCATTTCCATAGTTTGGGCTAAAAAGTCAGAATCTGGTTGACAGCAGAAAGAAGCTGTTGTCTTTTGTGAACCGAGTACAGTGGCTAGCTGGTTGGCTCTTTCATAAAGCCAGTTCATTGCAGCCTGTAGTAGCTTAAACCCTGGAAGAAACCTACTTACTTCTTGGTAGCCACTCTCTTGTCCTTCAGCAGGGATTGATAGGGAGACCAGCAGTGCTGAAAGAAAGGATACATGCAGCCTGAGCTTCAGCTCCCAAGTGTTCTTCACGTGAGCTGTCACATACTATGTCACTGCTGATCAGACCTATGGGAGGCAGGAGGAAGAAAGAGTGTAATACCCATCACACCCAGCAAGCAGAGGTGCGCAATGGTGCACTTACAGAATGTGCTTTCAAATCTCTTCTTTTTTCTAAACAACCTGTTCAGTGCATTCGTCTAGAGACAGCAGTGCCCCTGACCTTAGTGCTTCTACACAGCATGGCTAGTAGCACAGGTTTTGACACAATCTGTGAATGTGAGAACATCTTATCTATTAAATAATATTGTGGTTTTGTTAGCCAGTTACACAGAGTAAGAAAAATCCATATACAGCATGATACACAGTTATTTGTCTCCTGCATTAGCTATATTCTCAGGATATAAAAAAGTTGAGCCTTAACAGGACCCGCTATTTGAAGGCTTAGGTTGTGACATACATTTTACAATTTTCTTTTGGTTTTGACATACATCTATGCCTGAGCTGTTACTTCTATTGATGGTGTGATCTCTTCACCAGGGAGATGAGTTTGTACTTTTTTCATGTAAATAAAGTGGGAAGGTTAGGAAGATTGCTACTCTGCGCTACATTACCTGTACAGATTTCCTTGGAAGAGGTTTAGAGACTCCACATAACCTAAGTGGGCAGATGAGAACTACACAAACTCTCAAGATGCTAAAGTTAGGCTTCTGACTATCTTGTAGCTTTTCTTTTTATGTTATTGCTGGCAGTAGCTGAAGCATCAAAGGACATTTCTGTTTTGTAAGGATACAGGGCAGGTGCCCTGCCCTGCCTTAGCCTTTTTCCCCATAAGGGAAAATAGCTGCAGTGAACTTTGATTTTCTTCTATATTCAAAATTCTGGTGCTGCTTTCCAGAAATGCAGGTATCCTGAATAGTAAACTGGAGAGGGAAATCATGTAAAGATTGTCTTTAAAAAACTTTCTAAAAAGTAAGGGAAATGGTTAAGATCTATTCAGTAGGGTGGCTTTGAAGAAATTTAACTGTGATATGCATGAATTTATGAAATTAGTATATTTATAGAGAGTCATGAATACATGAGAATTAAACCAGAGGACACAGAGAAAAAATATGTATTACTTGGGATAGAGACAATCAGACGTTTTTGTTCCATTCAGCACCCAAACCATTTTTCTCTGAAATTTGACTAATCTTGATACAACACATCACTTAGGATAAAACAGGCATCTTACCTTCTTTATTATCAGTTTTGTAATAGAGCATTGAATAAAGCCACTGAAGTGGATTCAGTTTTGATTGCAGACGATGTTGTGTGTTCCTTGCTCACTAAGGACCCAGTGAGAATTTAAAAGGCTTTGTCTATCAGAAAGCCCCAATTAGTATTTTCTGTTATGTTATCCATGTCTCCTGGGTTTTCATAATGTGGCTCAGTGAAGATCAGGCACCTGGAGAAAATAAACTATATGAAAATAAAATGTGCAGTTATCCATCAATTAAATGTAATTCTTTACAAATTGGTAGCCATCTTGTATATTATTTTGTCTACTACTCCTAGTAATAGAGTACCAGAAAAGATCTTTCCATAAACTGAGAGCCATATGTCTTCTTTAGTTGAAATGATTACTTTTTCTATCATTAGTTGATGTTTAAATTAAATTCATCCAGTACAGATTCTCTTTATCAAACAATATGTTTCTTTTTTATTTATGAAAAAAAATCTATTTCATCCTTCTTTTAGGACCTGTTTTAAGCAAAACCTTTTAGGGTTTTTTTGTAAATCAGTAAAAGTTGTTATGTTGATTTCACTGAATTTTGATCAGTTTCATTGGACCTTAAGATAATTTTAGATCTTCATTGTTTAATTATGAAATACAAAAATACCTAAGTCTATACCATATTTGCCTAGGGAAGGGAGAAAAATCTTCCAAGATTCAGCAAAATCTTCTGAAATGTCATTCTTATAGTCCAGCCTTTGCAACTCAGGATTTAAGTAATAGAGAAAGGATCATTAGCATGCAGAAACCAATTACAGCAGCTACAGACCAATATACCTTGCAATAGTGTAAATATGTTTGTATTAATATCTATTGTTTATCTGTGACTACAGTAAAAATAATATGCAAAATTATTTTCAAAGATCTCCAATTTCCCCCAAGGCCACCCCCCCCCCCCTCCCCCCCCCAAAAACAGAAAACAAGAAAAGAGTTATTTTAGCTAATCTCTGTTTCTGGTTATCTTTAGGGCTGATCCTTTTAATTCTACTTACAGACGTGTTATTGAGGGAGTTCAGAAGTAGTAAAAAAACCAAACAAACCTAACACCATACCACTCTTTTTGCTTAAAATTAACCAGAATTCTACAGCAAAGTGAAAATTTTGCATCGACAAGAGATTCTAAATGAACTGAATGCTGTCTGATGCTGCTTTGTTTAGGTTTCTATCCTGATTTTAAATACAAACTGACTAAGTAATTGTTAGCATGTATAGACTGACCTGATAATTACGAAAAATAATTAGGTAGCTTACTGCTCAGGTGGCAATGAGTCATAGTGTGTCAGTATTTTCAGGTAATAAAAATGAAGCTCCATGAGACATTGAGGTGTCAGAAGAACAGATGCTGAAGCAAATGGATAAATGAAAGAGTAACAAGTCTCCAAGACCAGATGGTATATATCTAAGACTCAGAAAGTGTTTAAGAATGAAGCAGCTGAACTGTTGACAAAAATAGGCACTCTCATTAAAATTAGTTACTATGCTAGAAAATTAGAGCAAATGTACCTAAGTTAAAAACAGGTTGCAGCAAGAGCCCTCCAGTTAGTGTTCTATCAGTATTTACCCACAGCTAGTAAAATCAGCTGAAAACAAAAAGTTATCCCACCTCAAAGAACATGTTAGGACAGAAAAAACAAGCAGGGTTTCTGTTAATAAAAAAAATAAATTAAAGAAAAAGTTACTCCCTGATTAAGATGTCTGGATTCATGGATTTAAGTTTTAGTCTGGTTTAGGGTCAGGATCAGCCTCAGGACCTGTTCAGCACCAAAGATGCAGCGGATAACACAGGAATTACCTTACTGGCTGTGGAGAAATCACAGAACCCCAAATCTTTTCCAGCCTGCTGGATCCAAGCAGATGGCCCAGTAAAGTCCGAACATATCTGGGGATGTTTGTTTGGCAATCTTCTTTTCTTGGTGAACCAGAGCACTGAGGCACAACGTGACAGTGCAAATGCCATACGGCCACCTGTAGCCAAAAGTCAGTGCACCCAGTTGCCCTGTTTCTGAGAGTGAATGACCAGTAGCTGATGTCTTGGAAAACACTGGGCAGGGCAGGGGAGGGACAGGAGGCGGGCAAGTACAGGGTGGTATTCTCCCAACTTCCAGTAATCTGACATTTAGGAATTTCCTAAGTCAGAAGTTTGATGCGTGTCCTAGTATTAATAGCTGTGCATGGACGTTAGTTTCCTCATAATTGTTTTCTAATTGAATAAATTAAATGAATCTGTTTATAGTTCCAGCCTCTTTAACAGTTCCACAGTTTGATTACGTGAGGTGTGAAAATATACTTTGTTCTCTTTAAGTTTGTTGCTTGATAATTTCATTTTGGTATTCTAGTTGTTGTGTTAGGAGAAACAGTAAATATTAGCTTTCTTTTCATTACCTCAGTCCTATTCATGATTTCATACCTCTAGATCATTTTTTACCCTCAGTCCTCTTTTTTTCAGAATGAAGAGTCCTTGCCTACTTAACTTCTTGAGAAGTAGTTCTTCCTTACCTTTGCTCAGCTATGTCTGTGCCTTTTCTAGTTCTGCAGCATATCGTTTGCAGCATGAGGTGCCTAGAGTTGTACGCAGTATTAAAAATGTGGGTGCATAGTAACAATTTTGCAGTGGCAAAACGTTTTCTATTTCCCTTTCATTTCCCAACAAAGCTGTTGATCTTTGAATTGTCATAGGCCATTTGGTCTGATCTGTCCTTACCAGGTCTCCTGATTGTGCATCCTGAGGCAGTTTAGATGACCTGCTGCTGGGGATAGCCCCAGGCTGCCAGCACGTCTTGCATGGCAGCAGAGCAGAAACAGCACCCTGCGGTTTATGCTGCACCCATGTGCCCTGGAGAGATGCTGTGTCTCTCCAGAGACCCAAGGGAACAGGGGTGCTTCAGCCTGCCCCTTCCACTGGTGGTGTAACTCACAGAAGGAACATCTCTAAGGACCAAAGAGGAATCCTATGCTGGCTTGTTGCTTGGAAAGGTTATGTACAAGAGCACCAGTGCAGCCAAAAGCGTCTTGTTCAAACGACACTAAGTGAAAAGAGCCACCTGTAGATATAACCAGCATGGCCACAGCACCCGTGCCCGTTTGTCATCTTTCAGAGATGTGTTTCTCTCTGCCTGGAGATCCTTCTCTGACGTTGCTGATGGAACAACACCTCCAGAACAGAGTCTGTAATTCACAGGTGGCCTAAATTTCACAGCAAGCAGGCACAAGAGGGCCTGGTAAGGAAAAAGGGCAATTGCTTACTTTGATGACCAGCACCTTCATCAGCCAGCACCTCCGTCTCCCAGCTCTGGCCTGCAATGCCGTTGTGTATCAGAGAAGCAAGACAGAGCACAGGTTCACGTAGCACATTCACATCCACCTCCTGTATGAGCCAGGCAATTGCTAATTCAGTCTGTGAGTATGTCAGATGTGGTTCACATCGGGGTTGTCCCAGCTGTGTCCTGGCAGCATGTAAAACACTGCATTCACAAGGACCTGCTCTCAGCCAGGCCCATCTATTTGTCCTTCCTGAGAAGAGTAAAATGCTGTGGGAATCCACTGGGTCACACTGGGCTTTCTCTGCTATTAGAGGAGCACTGTTACTTCTATTATTTTTAGAAGACAATATACAGCTAAGTTTCTCCTGGCATTACCTATCAAAAATTAATTCTTTACCACTGGCCTGTGACAGCATGTGTCTACCACCTGATCAGATGCCAAGTTTCAAAATTTCCTGGCTGGGCTAAGAACAGAGAGTTGTTTCGAATGACAGATTTGCGTGGTTTGACAGAAAACACTGTATACTTGGGAGCACTTGAGGGCAGCTGCTGCAAAGAAATGAGGGGAGGGAGTATTTTTTGGCAGTGACCTAAAGATGAGGACAAAGTTATTTTGTCCTCAATAAACTGTGTGTATTTTGGGTATTCTGCATGTCTAGGTAGATAACCTGTTGTATAGGACTAGGTATCTTCTGACAAGGTATCCAAGCTTAGCTTTTCCTTATGTAGATTCAAGAAGGACCCATCCTGTGCATTCCTGCCAGCTTATTCAATGTCCTGGGAACTAATGAGCTCTGATAATTTTGGGCCAGTCTTCTATGCTTTCTTTGGAGAAGGGGCATCTGGGGTCATTGAAGACCAAAAGCATACTACAGATCTCAGCAGTTGCTGGGCTTCCTGCTGCAAAAAGTAATTCAGGCCAAATATGTTTACTCTTCAGGCCACCAGTTTCAGGATCAACAAACCATACCCCCACCCTCCCCACACCTCCCTACTGCACTCCTCTCCCCCGTGGGAGGTTATCAGGGTTGGGGCAATGACTTGTGAGGTAGGCATTATATACCACAAGGTATCTCAGGCACCACTGAATATGGTTGTGCATGGAGTGCTCTGATGATGGCATGGGGGCTGCATTAGCATAGAAACACAGATGGTATCAGAAGGGAAGTGAAGAGCATTGGGGTAAGGGTGGCTTGGGAGCTGGATGCTGGCCTAAAATGGATTACGTGTCTGATCTTTGTGTCAGTTCTTGGGTTCTCAAATAAAATAAACTCAGAATACACTTTTAGTCAAAAACAACTGGGCAGCCAGTGGTGGATTTTCCATATAGGTTAGTTTGTACTGAAATTCTAGGAAGTTAAAGTCCATACAAGAAAATTAAGTAATTTCTGAATTTTCTGCTTATGTAGACATAAGCACTTCATTTTTTAAGACATTTATGCCATTGTAGCACAAGGACACCCATAAAATGGCATCATTCCTTCTGCTCAGTTTGATGTCTTGCTGTTTGCTGAGAGGCAGTGAAACAGACTCAGAAGGCTTTGAGGCTAATACAGCCACCAACCCTGTAATAGCAAAACTGCTTATCTGATCAGCCTGTTTCAGTATGTCCTATTTCAATATCTATTAATTTTGTTCCTTATCTGTTAAGTTGTATGTATAATGTAATAGTCCCTGTAATAACAACAGTATACTAGGTGTCAATCAAAAGTTACAGGAAATATGAATATGTTCAAACAAAATCTAATTTTTAAAGAAAATATCTATACTGAAAAAGGTCACAAAATATATAGCAATAAACTGTCCAGACAAAAGCTATCCATCTAAATACTTAGCTAAAACATTCTAAATATTTTTTTTTAAAACGTCAGTCTTGGAAGATGACTTTTTTGTGTACCTTGACTTCTGTGATTTGGGTGAAGATACTGTGAACTCAAGGCAAAATTAGCAAGTTGGTTCTTGCCAAGAGAAGCTGCAACCCTAGATACAGTATTAGGTACCTTGTAAAACTGTTTGCAGCCTAGCCAGCATTCTGGTGGCCCTGACCCTAAACAAGGTTGATCAACTACCAAATTTTTACGAGATGCAAGAACAGTTCTTCTGTACAAAACAAATCAGTGGCTGAAAATAGGAATGAGTCACAGAAAAGCTCTCAGAAAAAAGGGTATGATGAAATGAAATGGAATATTAAAGCATTTGCTTATGTTAGTTTCTGACTATTTTTCTCTGTAAAAATGCCTGTGCAAGGGATAGCAAAAGTTTGTGAGAGATAACAGTAATGCTGTGCCACCAAAAGCAATGTGGGCTACTATAGTATTTAAACCACCTGATTTTTATGAATGTTTGTGCAGGAGTAGTTATCAGAGGAAAAAAAAATGCAACAGTAGGTGGAATGGACCAGACAGGTCTGACAGCTCTTGCCAGACTCCACTTCCTGATTTATCAGTTTGTATTGTTAGGATATACAGGATTAAGCTCTGTGGGATTCAGGGCTTTCGGTCCAGATAAGAGAACTAATTCTTCTGAAAGCAATCTGATAAACCAGGTGTAAGTATGAGTGACTCTGTGTGCTTGGGATCATCAGCAAAATAGTTGATACTTCTGTTAAACTTGAACCTCACAAACTCATGACCTGATACCAGATTGCTGAGCAACTGTGCCACAGGGAACATTACTAGCCTTATTTTTACCTTTACCATCCTGACCTTGCCCACTGAGATCTTCCCAACTAACGTGAGCTTTCACATGATCTTGCATATTGAGAAAAGCTACTTATTCACGTTCCCTCAGCCGAAAAGTTTCCTTATATTGTTTTTATCTGATGGGTTTTTCTCTCTGAGAATCTGATCAGCCTATGCAGTAACAAGCCTACTGGAAACAGCTTCTATAGAAAGAGAGGAAGAGATAGAAAGGTAAGCAGGAGATGATCACAAGAAAACAACAGGGGTTTTGTACATGGAAGACAAGCATGTGCAGCTTCTTCCCTAAAAGACAGGTTCAGGGCAACTGGGAAACTGCAGAAGTCAGGAAGCCTTGTGTGATTATATGCTGGGAGCCCACTGGAACACTACAGCCCTACCCCTCTGAATATCCCTGTCAGTGTCATCTCAGACTGTAAGGTTTTGTTCTTTTCAGAACAGCAAAAGAAAAAAGAAAAAAAAAAACCCAAATCCAAAACCTCTGAATCTGTTTAAGATGTATCTGCATATGTCCAAGATTCTGAGGTTTCAGAAGTAAATGTGTCTTTCAAGGTATTGACCCTGTTTAGAAAGGAGACCAGCTTTGACAGAAAGAGTCAAAGTGGGCAAATACAGTCTTTCCTGAAGGGTGTTTTTCATCTGTGTGCCCATGGCCTTCTGACATTGTGCCAGTAGGTCTGTTTTTCCTACAGTATTCCTACTTACATTTTCTTCTTTTGTACAGAAGAAGGAGTAGGTCTCAAGTTGCAATAAGTTTAGAGTTGTAGGCTTGTTAGAAAAACAAGGATTATTGTAATTTGTTTTAGAAACACACTTAATGCATATGGTTTCTAATTTAATTTCTATTATTAAAATAGTTTTAAAATAACTACTTACAGTATCCAACCATATCTAGTGAAAGGACAACTTGGCACATATTGCAACATAGTTTTTTAAGACATTTTAAAAGTAACATGGCGTACTGTTCCCACATGTGTCCATTGATTCTTGAAGTGTGTGTCTAAAGTTGAAGTTAAATGTCCATGTATGTCAGTGGGATGGGCACATGCTTGGTACCATGAAAAACTGAGTTGTTTGTCGTAGGGAATGAAATACTATGATAGTCACATTTGGAAATTTTGCCCTAAATGCATCATTCTGCATATCATATGTGACTGTATAGTATTAAAATAGTGGTCTTTCCCCAGAAAAAACTTAACATGGCACCGAGCAAAAAGGGTAGGTAGGAAAAAAGACTGGGGAGACCTTCCTAACTCTATTGCAGATTCTGATCTGGCACAGACTGGAGGAAACTACAAGTATTTGAGGTAAAGCACTCATCTCTTTGCACAGTAAAATAAAATAATGAGTGGGAACTTGTGATTTATTGGGCACATGCAAGGTAGAGGAGGCTATAAGAAAGAAATGAAGTCTGGGTGTGCTCTCCAATAACAATAGCCTCTCTCCATAGTCTGCAAACGCTGATGTGAAGGTAATTTTCTTACCTATGCATTTTCTTCCCCGGATTGTGGGAACCCCTGGTTTTATATATATAGTAGATTTAGTCCTCTTACTATTAATGGTTGCTACAGTTTCAAAGCTGTGTGATACATACAGAGGGATGGGATGCCTGTAGGATGGAAGAGAATTAGGGCCATATTAGCAGAAAACTGAAGAGAGGAATATGAGATGGAGGTGGGTGAGGAAAGTATAAGAGGAGGTGGAGTGCACAATATTAAATTGTAACACTGGGCCTGGTCATTGGGTACCCTGCACCTCTGTCTTTTGACAAATTCCAGTGATATTTCCTGAATAATTTATTTAAGCAATGAGACTTTGCAGTGCATGTTCAGCTCTACTGTTGGCTAAGTGTCATTCAATAAATGTGCTGCAGTAAGCCTGCAAGACAGTAACATAAGTCAGTACAAGGGAAAATGATAAATTTTTTTTTTTTTTTCTTGGTAGCTTGATCCAGGAGGTGTCAGTTCAGCATAGCAAGGAGAGGTGGTAGGGGGGCAGGTTTGAAATCTCAAGGAGCACAACGAAGTGCAGCTGCCCCAAAGGCTGTAACAGTGTTGCCTGCACACTGCTGGCTCTGTGTGCTTAGGAGTAATGGGATTCCTGGCTATAGTGTAGCTAAGAACATGTACATTACAGAACAGGCAAACTATCTGCCTGATAAACGATTTCATGACAAATTTCTTACCTAAATACTGCGCACTTCAAAAACGAAGCATCTTACCTTTATCTGTATGGGATATTGGGCTCCAAAAGCATATGAGGTGGGACAAAAAACACAGCTTTGAGAAGTAGAGCAGCTCCAGGAGGAGTGAGATTCCACCCTTTTCATGGGACGCCTGCTGTGTCTCCACTGGGCTGCCAGTGCCTCAAAAACAAATAAAAGGAGCATAACGGGAAGTTCTTGCCATGCCTCCTTTCCTTTGCACCATCCCGTATGTAGGCAAGTGAAGAGGAGGCAAAGCACAGCAGCTGCCAGCTCGCCTATGGAGGGGGCTTCCTACCTTGATGTGAAGCTCCACGGCAGCACTGGCTGCCTTTCAGGCCCAGAAGATGCCAGTGATGCATTGCGAAGAAGCTGTACCTATGGTTCTGTAGGTCAAGGCTTTTTGATTAGTCACTGGAGAACAGGAGACAGCTAGACACTATTTAACATTATTTGTTTTGAGTAACACTTTCTGCTTACTGACAGGGTTGGCATGGAAACTGAATCAGCACTCATTTTTTAAAAGGGTAGTCCATTCAGAGTGAGGTTAGTCATCAGTGGGCAAATCAAAGAGACTCATGCTGCTGCTGCTAACAATTATACCTTGCTCATAGGATAGATAGAATACTCAATACTCAAATACAAATATACTCAAATATATAGAGACAGAATACTCAAAATGGTAGCAGTCATATTACCCCAACTTTTATGGGAATAAATGTGCATCTATTGAGAATTATGTTATGAGCTTTAGGTTTGGTTGGTGGTTTTTTGTTGTTGTGATTTGTTGTTGTTTTTTAAAGAGGGAAGGGTTATTTAATTATCCCAAATCTACAACAGAACTTACTTACTTCTAGAAGATGCCTTTTATGGATCAGTTGAATTTAAGGAGTTAACACAGTTCATATAAACAGTGGTGCTTGTAACATTGTGGTGGAAAATGTCATAATACTTAAAGGCCATAGGCTTAGTACTAGGGATCTGTGAGTGTATAGTGAAGATGGAAGCTTACACAGCATGCAGAAAATGGCATTTTCAATGACTTTCCCTTTTTTGATGAAAAAAATCAAGATGTGCTTATTTCCATCATATTTTTTCCCCACATGAAAGGATGGAAGCAAAGAAACGGCTGCTGGTTTTTCTGCACCAACTAAGCTGAGAAAATATTGATGGTTAAATTGCTGTTCAGCAGCATTTCATAAAGTGCCTGCTGGCATCCTGTTCTCAGGGGCAGAATGATAAATGTATATTTAAATTTGAAAAGTTTAATTTCATCTATAACCTTTGACTCCTGGCTTTTCGTATCCTCAGAATACAGACCATAAATGCCTTCTTCATTGATACAGGATCTTGTTTACTTTACACTATTTACTTTCAAGGCTATTACGTTATTACCAAATTGATGAGGATACTGATTTATCTTTTCTTTGTGTTTACCGAGCAGATAATCTAAGTGATGCCCTGAAAAACCTGAAGATAACAACCACTGACAGCACAGCAGATAGCTTGGAGGGATGCTTGGACTGTCTGCTTCAAGCTCTGGCACAAAACAGTAAGTTGTATGGACCTTCCATATTTTAAATCTTATAATGAGATCAGTGAATTAAAATAGAGGTAGTAAAATGTGGCAGAAAGACTGAGTCAAGCAAGTGGGCTGCTGGATTGGCTGTTCTGGGTTTCCAGTTTTTTAACCAATATATCTGTAGCATTGAAGACAGTGACAGGTAAATATCTGTATATTTGGAACAGCTGTAGTCCAGTCCTTTTTCCAATACAAAGCAGCACAATTACTTTTCCAACTGATCACTCAAGGAACAAAGGACAAGGATGAATGAATAAGCCTGATATGATGGGGAGAGGGATATGGGAGCTGCTTGCTAATTCTGGTTAAAAGAGCATAGTTTCCTATTTGTAATCTATTTTTCCTCTTACTTCTGATCACATATTTCTTATTTCCAGTAGTTTCAATTACCAGAAATAGGCTGGATATCCAAATACGATCCAAATTTGACATGTGGTATGGTAACAAAAATAACTTAAGAATGGAACAAGATGTCTTTTTCACCAAAAACTGTAGAATGTGTGTCCCCACTTGCAGTAGGCAGAAAGGTATGGTAAATGAAGATGACAGCTTTCAAGACTTTTCTGAGTTTAACTTTCTTAGTGCTTCAGATGGTGGCAGAAGAAAAATCTGTGTACAATTTCAGGTTGAAAAACTTGTCAGGATAGATACAAGCCATCACCAGAAATCCTTTATTTAAAAAAATGTTAGTCCTTTGTAAATATCAATACTCAAAAGTACATACTATTAATAAGTTTTGTTTCTTTCCCATGATGGTATTCTATAAAACACAGCCTTTTGGCTTAGTTGGTGTAAAACACTTCATGAGGTTTTTCACAATAGAATATAAGCACCAGCCATATCAAATCAAATATGGATTGTAACAGTCTCTGCATTTAATGGTAGTGGGTTTTTAATTCTGATTATAGGAGATGTCAGCCAGGAAATAACAAAATACTTTTTTTTTAGATCAACACTTTTTGTGAAGTTGCTGAATCACTTTTCTTATGGGCTTATTTATAAGGTATATCCAATCATTTACTCCATTTGGATTTGGTGTTTCCAGTACTTTAAAGTCTAATACTTAAATGATAACTACTAAAAAGAAGATGGCATGAAAAATGACAAAGTACTTAGTGTAAACAACAGAGTTTATAATTTTGCCTATGAAGGTCACATAGCTATGTCACATAACAAGTCTGACAGATGCAAAATAATTTTGACTAACGTACAGCAAACTTACCGATGCTTCCTTGCAACCATCTGACTCTCTTCGATCTCAGTATGGGGCTCTGCTCTTCCTTCCAAAATCTTTTCTAGTCTCATAGCTGCCAGATCAGATAAGCAGATTATTAGGACTTTGACCTCTCTCTTTTGGGTAGTTTTACAAAATCTAGCTATAATCCCTCCACCATTTACCATGTCCTTTGCATGTAAGTCAGTAACATGAATATAACCGTGCCGAGCTGCCATATAATTTACGTATCCACTTATTTTCAGTTGCCCAAGATTGAGGGCATCTAAAATAACTCACTGAAAGTTAGATGGGACAGTTTTTTCAACAGCTTGCTGGTGATACAGAAACCAATATATCAATTCCCTTTCAAATGAATTAGACACTTTGATCCCTAAGTTTTGCTGAGTCTCTTTGGACAAAAGGCTTTACTTCTCAAGCCAGTGTGATAATTTTGAGAAGAAAATCCTCATAGAAGACAAGTTTCTGTTTTGGAATAAATTTGTGAGAACAGCACTACAGTCAAAAGACTTCAGAGATTATAAGGTAAACTGCATGTAATAGATAGATTCAACAAATAGATACAGAATCAGCTTTCGAAACGCTGCAGTGTCTGGGTTATTATTGGGCTACCAATATATTATGACTGTCCTTCCTTTGACTAAACAACCAATGAATGTCATTTCTCATAGCTCTCGTCCATCCAGTTAACATCTTAATATGGATTTGATTGATTGATTGATTTTTTTAGTTACAGTGTGTATTATCATATATATGATAACATATAGATATGGGATACACACTGTACCTCTGTGTCTTTGAACAAATTATCATATAATAATAATTAGAAATCAGATTGTTTATATAAAACTACATGTTTATTGTAACACAGAAATAATTTAAATAAGAATTCTCAAATAATTATTCTGTTCTCCTTTAGTATATTCCCATATGTATTATTATATTAATGAACTATGCATTCTGATTATAGTTCAGTAAATTGTCATATTAGAGTAACACTAGAAAAATAAGCCATGCAAGGAATAGCGTTTATTTTAAGAGAATTTTATAGGACTATGATTTCATTGGACGTTCATGGTGGTATCATAAGTCATGGAACTTAAAGTTCCATTCACTTCATTAAGACTTGGAGATAAAAATATTATTTTATCTTATATAAAATTTAGTATATTACTAATACACTAATGGAACTCACTCCCATCTACTGCCAGCCAAAACCGGCAGTTAGACCCAGTGTTAATACAACATTGAGATTTTTCACAGAGGACATAATAATTTCCACAACTTCAATTTGAGCATATTGCATGTACATATGAATGTTTCAGAGACCATTACACTGCTTTTAATTGCTAACTGCATGCATGCAGCATAGGGTTGTGGTTACTGCAGAAATATAGTTTAAATTCCTCAGTCTGTAACAATACAGTGACAATTATAGTTCTATTTACTTTGCATACAATCTTTTAACTTTTCATTATGTTAAAACATTACAAACTACTTTTTTCCCATATTGTCTACAATATAGAAAGGGATGGCAAAGTTATAATTAATATTGTAGATTTAAATTTCTTTTTATGTAATCTGCTGCCTTTTCTTTTATTTTTCACACTCCTGACAGCTGATCTTTTGATAGTCCCAAACAGGCTGTAGTGCCCTGGAACATGATACCTCCTGTCTGGCTTTATAAGCTATTCTGCTATTTGTCACACCAATCAAAGTAAGGTGTGTGCACTACGCAAGGGTGAATCAAATAGTTTGCTGAATGTGATAACTGCCTGCAAATATTTGGCAAGCCAGATTCAAATGGTTTTAGCTACTATATCTAGGAAGATGGTTGTACACATCTGAGACCCAGGTCTGAAAATCCTGCACAGATGGTTTCTTTAAGAGCATTGTTTGGACAGATGTGTGTTCCTATTTATGCTCATATTTTTGCTTTTATCTGTCACCAGCACTTCTGGCTGAGGCCAGTCATGTATGGACTAGCTTGAGGCACTAGATAAAACTGAGGACTTCAGAATGAGAGAGGCAACAGTGAGGGAGTAATAAGAGATAAGCATGCATTAGAAATGCTTTAGAATAATAGAAACATACCTCATTTTGTGGGGGCTTTCTTCAGCATTCCCAGTGAAGTCAACTAGCATAGCTGGGGGCTTTGCACTCATAAGGCCTGCCATAATGAAGACATGCAGTAACATTAGTTTAGATCCCCAGCTAATGTCAGTTGGCACAGCTTCTTTCACCTCTGTGGACCTACTTCATCCACGTAAGCTGAGATTCTGCCCACCTTAATTCTGAAAGGAAAATATGAATGCTTGATCTCTCTCCACCCGCCAACGTTCATCATCTCTAGATTGCTAAGCTTTCCATACTTTAGATTTTTAAAGGAAGGCTGTGGTGCATGATCCATAAGCAATGTTAGCAGCCAAGAAATAGAGTCAGCCATGCACTGAATGAAATACTGGCTTCTACTGAAACAGGAGGTGAAATTAATGTATCACATGTGTTTTCTTTTAAAACCTATCTATTAAATGACTCCATTGTCTGCTTTGTAGAATTTGGATTCTTTCTGTATAGACATGGTTTGATCTGTTACTGTCAAGAAAGAATTTTGCTGATCTGGAAGCAGACTGTTTACAGTTATATGGAGCACAGAATGAACATAGCAATCAGAAAAGGCAACACCTAAGAAATTACTTTGTCAGAGAATATGATTCTGAGATTCTGCAGCTTTTTTTTAATTAATCTCAAAAAAACCCTCTAAGATTAACTGTGCATTGCAAAATGATATTTAATTCTGTTTTAATATGTCAGAATTTCTTACATTATAATTTGAGACTTTGTACAAACAGGGGTCATTTTCTTCTCCCCCCAAGTGGGCTGGAGTAATAAACAGCTTATCTTGTAGCTGCTTCATAATAATATGTGTAACGAAGAAAAGAATTGAAGTCTGCAGAAAAATCCATGGGAGGAGATTGGGGAAAGGAGAGCTCTGGTAGGTGAATCTGGATACATTTTTCTCAGAGAAATGCAGTTGTGTCACCTGCCTATGCTCAGTGGAGAAGGGTGAGTGAGTTCCCTCCCCCTGGGCTTTAGGCTGCCCTCTGACCAAGACACAAATGTCGCATACTTGTCTGCAGCCCGCAGCCATCTACCTCGAGGTCTTAGCCATAGTTATGAAAGCTGTATATTTGGTGTCTTATTTTTGCTAAGTTTCTGTCATATTTAGCAGCTTTGGAATTCAAGGGTATTTTGTGGGTTTTTTTTAATTACAACTTACAGAACAACATTCTCTGAAATCTCATTCTTCACCTACGTGCAAGTGGTACTGAATGTTATGCTGAAGATGTAAGGGAGGCGTATTTTCTTTCCTGACCAACAGAAATTTTCAGTGCATATAAGTAGAAAAATGGCAGTATTAAACACCAGCTCCAGTGGCATCATTAGACTTGGTATATTACTGAATCTTATTCTTTTTTGAATAATAAAAACCAGCTGATTGTTACAAGCTCAAGTTACTTTCTATTTTGGAATCAAAACCTATCTTGTGAAAAAGAAAACAATTATGGGTTTCATTTTTTTTTTTCTAAAAGCAAAATGTGACACATTTTACTGTCATAATTCAAAGAACACATTAGTTAGACCTGAACTGGTTATATGTAGAAAAAGATCTGTGACACCATGGATACAACTTCATCCATTTATGATTTTATTGGCTCAGATATTTTCAATTTAAGCCTTAATCAATGGCAGGCTAAACTAACAGAGAAAAATACGATCGCTTAACATATGCTTTGCCGTTTGAATCTATTTAAAAAAAAAAAACAACTTGTCAAAAGAATGAGTAAAGCACTTATGCACTGGAAAAAAGTATTTTGAAATTTCTTACATTTCTGGAAACAAGTAGTAAATGCTTTATTTTTTATCTCAAACCCAAAGAAAAACACTGATATGTACTATTGGACTGTGGGAACAATAGGTTAGTTGTATTGTATAGGGAAATACAACAGAAAACAATATTGGCCATAATTTTGTACCAATATATACAGATTTATACCTATTAAGAGCCATCTCATAAATATTGTGCCTATCAAAAAGTGCAGTTATCCTATGATCTTCAAACAGAGGTCCACAAGAAAGGACTGCCTGAGAAAAAGGAAACAAGAAGGAAACAGGGGTTTTCTTTTAAACCACAGGCCTTCTGGGACATAATTATTACAGTAACAAAAAAAATAAATGTTATTGCTAGTCCAGACATGCTGCATTTCAGATACAAGAGGTTATAGCAGACATAAATAACCCGGTTTTGACAGATGAGAAATCTGTAAATCTGCTGAGAACCTTATTTTTGGCTCTGATGTAGTCAGTGTAAGAGGCTGAAAAAGCCCACTAATCCCAGCCTTCAGCACCTGGCTCTAAAAAATGTCTGACATATAATTGAAGTGGAAAGGCTAGCACATGCATTTTAAACATATTTTTTTTTACATATACTTTTTGGGAGACTAAGAGTATGAGTTTACAAGTTTGTGTGTAAAAATGGTTGAGCAAAATCACACCAATAAAGATAAGCTGAAGTGAGAGGGCAGGGCCCCAGTTTTGAAAGGGATTTAGAAATTTTGGAAACTCTTACAGTTCAAAGAAGAAAGTTTAAAATAATGCACTTTACCTTGAAGATGTGCTTGGCTATAAGATGCCGTATTTTCTATTTGTTGAGCTATGCTGATACCCAGTAACTCAAGGAACCGTCAAATGACACATGAAAATTTTAAATTCATGTTTGAAACTGGGAATTTCAGCATTATTCTAGGGCTTCTTTGGCATGTCATTTTTCTCCCCATATTGAATGCAGTTTCTTTATGCTATTTTGGTTTTCCTCAAAACATATTTTGGCTAGATACTGTAGCCATGTTTTGTTTTGTTTTGAATATACTTACTGTGTCATATCAGAGAAAATAACATTATGTTACAAACTTCCTGGGCAACTGCTAGCAAGCCTTTGCATTCACTTCCTGCTGTTTCAGCTTTATGGTGTTGAGATCATGAGCTCAGTGCTCCTACCTAAAGCTTCTGTTCAGGTTTTCTCTTGAAAGTCACCAGTGGGTTTTTGGAAACACTTTGGTTCTTACTTGATGGCATCGCAGAGGAGGATGTGTTGGCATCTGGAGTTCTTAAAATAATGTTGGATTTCTGCAGAGACTGCAGATTTCTCACATTCCTTCATCAGTGATGAAACTTTCTAACCAATGTCCTGAATCTTCTGTAGGCGCTTGCTTTCAAAGGCATCTAGTTTCCTGTCTTTAATGTTTTGGTGGATTTCCAGTTCTCACAACCATATGTTAACACAGAGGTTATATTTGAGTTGGAAAATCTTCATTTTATTCTGTTCTTTATAGCGGTGGCTTCCATATGTTGTTGAGTTTAGTTGGTACTTATGCTCTTCCTATACTTGATGTTCCTTTTTCTGATCTTCACTGGCCATAAAAGATGGGACAATTCCTCTAGTGGAGCAGAAAAATCATGGAGAATTTAGAGATAATGTTTTTTAATAGTTAAATTCAGGGTTCAACTAAAAAAAAATAGTCTGCTTCTCTGAAATTTTAAAATGTATTATTGTCCCTATTAATGCCTTTGATTTATGGAAAAAAATGAAGAATTTACCTATTTTTATCTATTTCCTTTTTGGCCATTTTTGGCAGTTCAGTGTACTTACTCTTATTTATTCGTTTCAGAGTCAGGTAAGCAGCTATCTGCTTAAGTTTTAGCACATGAGAGTGCCATCTGATTTCAGTGAAATCTTGTACCTCTTTAATACCCGCAGAATTAATCAATAGTCATTTCATCTTTTGTTTCTGTGATCCTCTCGCACATTAGTGTGAAAGTAAAAGACATGCTACCCTTCCACCCCAAAGACAAAAAATTAAGTTATAGAACCTTTTGTCCTAGCAGAGCTATTCTAAGGTATAATATTACCTGAAATGACACTTATGTTTTCCCATTGGCTAGATGTTTTAAGCTTAGTCCTTTCCCTTTCCAAAGCATGGAGAAAAAACTCCACATTTCACAGCTTGCTCAAGTAAACCTGTCCTTAAACATCACCAAAGTAACCTTTCTCTGTTTTGAAGAGACTGCTTGAGCAATATAAGAGTAAAATGAGGTGTAAGATTAAAATGAGGCGACAATCATTTGATGTGGATTATGACCAAATAACAATGCTTTAATGACTGCGAGTGCTTGCACAGCATTATATCTTAAAACAAAACAATAACCACCTATAGGCCCTATTCTGACCCTCACGTGTAGGATTAACTTTTGGCTACTATTTTTTTGTATAAATAAAAAGTGCACTTGGTATCCCCACAAATTTAATACACATAACTAACAAGTAAGCTGTAACAACACAAGCCAGTGCACAAGCACAGCAAGGTAGCATAGCACAAGCAAGTGGGTAGAAAATTGGATCAGTGGCCTATTAAGCCAACTGATAACTAGTAGAATTAAGTCCAATGACAAATAGCATTTCCCTGCTCTCCTGTTCTCTTCGATCTTTAGCATCTCCCTTTCTTAGCAGCAGTCTCTCTTCCAGGTGGGATTTCTGATCCTCCCCAGGTCTGCCCTCCAATGATCCCTTGCATATGCCACCCACCTGTGATCTTAGAAGGAGAAGGAGGCCACCCATGGATGTATGCTCAGACACAGCAGGCACATGCCTGTGTGTTAGTCCTGATATGTTAGTGTCCAAGCCTGAGCATTCAAAAAAGCAACAGACATTTATGGTACATACCCATAAAAAGGAAATATGCAGATGAGAGCTAGAACATTGTCCTCCAAAAAGACAAAGCCGCCCAGTATTATTGCTAGTTCTACTGAAATCTATATTCATCTGCTGAGATTAAAGTAGTCTTTAGGAAGATGGTGGCCTTAGCCCATGACAAAGATTTTACTGCTTCATTATTCCAGGTTTGTCTTGGAAATGACAAAATTATTAAGGGTAGCACTGAGCTACCCATAGTACCTTGTACAACTCATTTTCTTTGTGTATTGGAGACATGCACTGGTGTCTGTTTAGCAACTGCTGAATCTTGATCCAGCTTCTTTAGATTTCAGCAATGAAGGGGTAATTTATTTAATGTCTACCCAAACCAAGGGAGGGAGAGGGAATAGAAATGAAAAAGCAAGAAATGAAAGTAAGTGGATGAGTAACAAGGAACAAAGTAGTGCATAAGATTTTTGGGGGTAAGAAGAGAAGGGAGGAATTTAAAGGATTTAAAGATAAAATTTTTGAAAGAAAACAACAAGCTGAATGCAGGTACCTAAGCAGCAATGGATGCCATATCTTCGTAAGTCCCGCTGCCTTCTACAACAGCTGCTTACACTCAGAATCTCCATTGATTTAGCTCAGCATGTTACTGCAGTAGATGTTTAGAGCACAGAGTAAAATTAGCAAAAGGAATATAAAAAAGGTCCTGTTTCTGCCAACATTTACATATATTCTTACCTTTAAGCACATAGATTCTTAGGTTCTGGTAGTCCCACCAAGCTCAAGAGTTATATTTGTGTGCATAAACCTGTATACATGGCAAAGCATTTGCACGTTCAGAGCCAAAATATGTCCAGCCTCTTTTAGCAAGTCTTCTGGTTAGGGTCACCATCAGTCTTGATTCTTATATGACAGTAGGTGTCAAGAAAAGTGTTCTTCCTTCAAAGGTGTATTTCCAGTTTATTTCTTAGTACACTGTCTTCATTGAGCATCATATAAACCTGTTTTTCTTGATTGGCAGTATAAAGCTATAAAATTAAAGGAAAAAGCATGACATACACATTTAGCTTATGCCATTGAATTATGTTTTACAACATCTATGTTAGTAGAAATTAATACAGCATTTAACATAATTGGGAATATTTTGCATGACCAAAAATCATTTTGATTGACTTGTATGCATAAAATCAAGTCTTCTGCTCACATAAATGGTGATAATGGATTACAGAGGAAAAAATTTTTGACAGGACCATTTTCATATAGAGACATAGTTTTGGTGAGAAACTGAAAAGAATACATAAAACCCTGAGAAAGGTTTTATATTCTGCTGCTAGGGAAGGCTTAGGCCTGCTTTTGCACTAGCGAGGATGGAAACCATCTTAGTATAGATGTAGTTCCTACTGGCTAAAACATTTCTTTGCTACACCTTACACAACATCCTCAGAAAGTAACATTATCAACAAAACAGACTTTTATCATTTTTGTAGCTTTTGGCAGTATAGCTGCATCAGCAGTAAGGGTTTGCTGGTGGGAAGCTGTGAAACCAAACCCCTGCAACTTAGACCACTGTACTCATACAAGCAAGGATTTCTAGTCTGCCTCTGATGCAGGTAAACTCTTGTAGCGGAGCCAGAGGTTCAAGCTGAATTGGGCCAACTCAGCCAATTAAGCTCATTGCGGTCCATTAAGTTTACCTGGGAAGATTTCTGGTCAAATGCCTTTCTGAAAGTTGGGGATCTTGATGGATATTTTGTAAGAGGGAGTTTTAGCTCAAATACCGTGTTATAAAGTATTCTTCCTTTTTGCTGAAGAAGGATATTTGTTGCATCTTAGCTTATGAAGCTGTTGTCTTTTCATGGCACTGTATACACATAATCGAGAAATGTTTCATCTTAAGTGCCATATATAATATATTATTGCAGCATACTTATTTAATTGGAACATAGTAAATCAAGGTGACTGCTTTTTATTGGACTGTCTCCCAGTAAACTGGCATATTCTGATGATACTGAATGGTAATCACTGCTGTTTAGTGGGATTATATTTTACATAAATTCCTCTTAATAGTGATGCATTTAGTTTCTGCCAGATAGTTAAATGATGTTTATCCAAGTGTTAAATTCCAAGTGCTATTCATTGAATACACAATGTGCCAAATAAAGATTAAATATTATATATTTTTTCTTTTCAGTGAATAGCAGTTCCAGATAATAGAACTGACAAATTTTTTTTTAGATTGCATTTTTGAAATGCAATACAGAAGCAAAGAAAAAGGTCTGCTTTTTACAAAAAATTGTATTTAGACATCATGTAATTAACAATTTTAGGTCTGAAATTTCATTCTTAGGTTTGTCCCAGTCCATTACGACTTACAAACATAATCTTTTTTAGATTAGCTTTTCCTTAGGCTACTTTGGCAGCAAAACTTTTTAAAAACATCAGTAGCTAAAAGATTCCTTTGTATGTAGATGCATTCTTCCAATAAGCACCGGGTAGAGTTTTACAGCAGGCATTTGAGCTTGCTTGAGAGCACTCTTAAGAGATTGCTTAAAAGGAATGCGAAACATTTGCTGCGTATATAATCCACAGCTTTCAAATCTGATTTGATTTTTAAAGTAAATCGAATTTAGAAAAAGGATTTTACACTATGGGCGTAGTATTTCTGTTATACAGATTGAAAAACTAAAGCATAAGGATATTTAAGGCTTTACCTGGGGTCCTGTAATAAGTCCAGTTAGTACAAGTAACAGCCGAGGCAGATTAAAATGTCCTCACAGGCTGAGTATAAACCAAGAAGATGCTAGTGGATGACATTTATGCTAAGATGCCAAACAACAAACTTGGCAGCTGAGGCACTAATATCAAACTCTTTCAGCAACTGTGCTATCAAAGTGGTTACCTCCTGCAGAGGGTGAGTCAGAAAGGGGGGGCAGAGGAACTAACAGCTCAGATAAATCCACCAAACTATGTGTCAGAGCTCTAAACTAGATCCAGTTCAGGAACTCAGGGGTTCTGAGCTGCCTAATTTTAATGTTCTGCCTTTTGCTGTGACATATCGGTGAAAGTATTGATGTGCATATTTCTTCATTGAAGGCAAAGCTGGCATGTATTTTTGTTAAATTACTTCATTAGTACCTGCAACCTGCACCCCCATTCAAGGTGCGGGTCTCATCCTGAAATTCACTTTTATTCTTTGGATACAGCTTTTGGAGAATTTAATCAGTGGGAATCATGCAGCTAGTTGGTTGGTGAATCTATCTCTCCATCTGTCCTTCCTTCCTTGTTAGAGCTGAGATTTTAATTACAAACATCTGTGCACTCTCTCTGTTTCTTCATTAAAAATAGGAATTGAAGTTGCCCTGTTGCTGCTGGCAGAGACAGAACAGAGCAAACACCATGACGGAAACATTCACGCAGCTAAGGGAGAATCCTCCCTCCCTGCCTCCTAGGGGTCTAGTTTGAAGGATAGGTGAGCAAGCAGACTGTGTTTGTGGGGATTTCCCCACATGAGTAGGAGCATGCCAAAAGGAAGCTATATTTATGTGTTTATTTCTATATATAAATTATTATTAGAGATTTTTTATTTCTGTAAAAACATCTCGGTAATTGGAAAAGTCTTTTTTGTCTAAAGTATGTTAAGCAAAAGCATCCTTATCAGTGTTGCATTCTTTGTTGCATGAAAGCCCATCATTTCTTTCACTGCGGTTCTTTACAACCTACTTTTTGTGCTCCTGTAGTCAGATTAAAAGGTCCATTTTGTGGTTGGGAAAATACATCAGGAGATTATGGAGAGAGGGCCAATGCTTCTTGAGGGAGACTGTATATGGAGCAAGCATCAATACTTGCTCTTGGTCACGTGAACTTTTTTTACTGTGGTGGTTAGAAGGATGTGCCAGTTAGAAAGATATCCCTTGCTCCCTTCATTCTCCTCCCTTAAGCCTTCTGAAAGAGCAGATGGAAGGTTCCTTTCATGATATACATGGCTCATCATTATTTATTCATGTGTTCATCTTTCTCTTTCTGATGAGAGTACATGTAGGAAGGACATTATAAAGCCAAGGTAATTTTCTGCAGTAGTTTCAGGAGGTTTATAAAACATCTTTGCAGCTAGAAATACATACATTTTTTGAACCAGTACATTGCAAACAGTTGGCATAATAAAGAGGACATTCAGGAAGCTGCTCGTTTACAATTCTGTGGTGTGCCTCATTCCTCATGTAAAGCTCCACAACATGGGAATTAATTGCAGTGCCAGCCTTCACTACTGTTGGGTTACATGTAATAATGTAACTTAAACTCATTGTTCACAGAGAACAGGAACCGTGAACCTATAGTTTTCTTCTGCTAGCAAAGGTAAAGTAGTAGCACTTCTAACAGAGATGCCTGTGCCTTTCCCTTACCTTCCCCCTCCCTGCCTTGTCTTTCACTTGAAGGTGGACGAAATGATGCAGAGAGGAGAAAAGAGTGAAATAGAGAGGAGTGAAATTTCACAGGAAATAGACCTGAGAGGGGGGAAGAGCATAAAATTTAATTTGAGACACTCATTGGATTTTTTTTCCTACAGTGATTTCTGCTACTTAATTAAGCAGTCTGATAGCCACGGTGCTCAGCTCTCCAGCTCTGATCTGTGGCATTAAAGAATTTCCTGCCCACACCCTTTATTAGTCTGACTTCAGGCACTGCAAAAACCATGAAAAGCAAGGATATTGACATTTTAATCACCCAGCTATGACATTAATAAGATTTTGGCACTGTGTGATCTAACATACTCTTTGTCTTGATATCTAGTGATATAAAGAGACATCTAAAGCTGCAAGTTTAACCTTAGAGGGTTTTTTCCCCAATTATGCTGCCGTGGCACATCACTGTTTATACTGTGTGCAAAAGGACTGTTTCTGAAGCAGCATTATTACAGTCCTACAGTTTCTTTGCTTTAAGATAGGGGGCAGCGGGTGCTCTACAGGTGGGTTGGTGCAGCCAGACTGAAAATCAGGCTTTAAAAGAAAGCATTTGAAATCTGGACATCATATATAGCAAAAGGATTTTGAGGTGTGGCACCCTAATGTCAGGCTACCTAGATTGTTAAGGTTCCTTAGGAGACAAATAGAACAAATTTGAAAGGGGATGCAGTTCTGCTAAAGGAGTTAAAATGGTAAGCATAAGCCAACTTTTTAGTATGTGATTAATGTTGGCTATAATTTCCTTTTTCTGCATTATAGAAAGCATGGGAGGAGATTATGTGGTGGAGATTTTTCCTAGATCATTCTTGCTCCTAAAGAAACTTCTAGTATTACTTGCTCCAACTACAATTGACAATACATTGAAAGCGCAATTCAAAAGATGACAACTGAAATAAGTTTTCAAAATAATTTAGCCTCTAATAATTTACTAGGAAGCCCAGAATGAAACGAGCATGCAGCAGATTCATATCCTTAATAAGACCTCTTTTATGCATACACATGCAGACAGGAAGCCAGGCAGGCCTTCTCCAGCCCCTGAAGAGAACAAATAAAGGCAAGAATAGAAGGTTGCCTATGCTAAAGCCATTAGCAATTCCTAATTCTCTGCAAACCCCAAACTATTTCTTCTAGGCCCAGGCAGTGGTAGGGATACCAGCCCTTTGGCCACACTGGTGTGTGATCTTCCAGTCTTAGGTTCTGCAAAATGAAAACCAAATTGTGGTTTTTACAATCACAGTGAAAATATTGCTACATCAACATCAGCTTTCATTGTCCTCTCCAAAAGAATAATGCCACATACTTTTTCCTTCATTTCAGTCCCTGCCTATGTCCCTTTGCCTTTTATGCTTTTATACAGGACTCATGTTACATGAAGCTGAGCAAAAAAGACACAGAGGTGCATAGGCCTTAATGGGCGGGCAGTCTAAATCCATGCTTCCTAAAGCCCCTGCCCTAACAACCATGCCGCTCTCTAGTTGCAAGTAGAAAAAACAAAGCAGAAGAAAAGCGTGGCTTGATTTAGGGTGTTTATTTGATTCTCAATGCTGTCTGCAGCTGCAGTCCTTTACTACCACAGTTACACCTTCAGTACATCCTGCAGAACAGGTCTAGAACTGCACATGTACAGAGTCACACACAAGACTCTTAGCTCATGTTTTGCAAGTAGCCATGAAGTAATTGTTTGGGCACTTCTAAGAAACAGCCGAACTGCTTATATACCTACAGCTGTGCTGAAATCATCTTCAAAACCTCCAACTTGGTATTTTCTTCTACATCCATGTATTTCAACACTTACTACCTGGGTGGTTGAAGATCTTCATTTGGACTTCCCAGTTTCCACAGGGCAGCTCTGTGCATCATTTGCCTGTTAAGCTCCCCTCCCTGAAAAGAATATAAAAAACACTGGGCAAAAATGCTAGATTTAGCAAGGCAATTTTAGGTTTATATATAAGACATCTTGTTCCAATTAAAATACCCTTCCTTGTGTAAGCATTTCAAAAGCCCACCAAAAAGACTGATTTTCTGTAACTAAAACTTTTGCCAATTACATATCTTAAGAAAGTAATTTGTATATTTCAACACATTCTTTTTTTCCCCACCTTCTTTATTAGCACTTTAATGTGATGAACGTAGAATCCCTGAAAAAAATGCATTTATTCTGCAGATACAAAACAGGACCATTTAGCGTAACGTGCATGGGGATGTTACAGTTAGTTTATTGGCATATTCCCTTACGATGCCTTACATGCAGGACGTATAAAAACTACCTGCAAGGATTTAATGTCATTCTGTCATATCTCTATTTTGAGGCTGGATTAATTTGGGTATTACACTGAGAGTAAATTGTAAATGTTCTGCAGAGGAAGACCAGGGCTTAGGTAGAATTGGAGTAGACAAGCTGAAGCACCCCATGGCATTTTTATACCCAAGGCAATTACTGGCAAAAACGCCTCAGAGAACACTGTGGGCTGCATAGTTGGTAGCCATCCTTCTGCATGATGCCAGAGTAACATGCTTTGTCCCTCAAACAATTATGCTTGAGCACTCAGTCAGGGCAGAATGGAGGTAAGGGGTGTCTCTGCCCAGTGATAGGAGAGGTGTACTCACTGCTTGTCAAATTAATCAGTCTTCCCTCTTTTGTGACTAGCAAAAATTTGATATTGGTACCTGGCCTGGGTAACGTGAACCAGTGGGATGTTGGTTTGAAGGGGAGAGTATATGCAGGTGTGCCTCCTGAACTGCTTAAGAGTAAGAAAAAAGTCAATGGTTTTCATCCATGTGATCCCAGCTAGCTAATTTCCCAATGTCTGACAGGTCTGTTAAGGCCTGTGCTTTTATTGGTGCTCACTTGCTTATCTTCACAGAATCACAGAATAGTCAGGGTTGGAAGGGACCTCTGGAGATCATCTAGTCCAACCTCCCCGCCAGAGCAGGGTCATCTACAACAGGTTGCACAGGACAGC
>VZSZ01006531.1:123490-257531 GCA_013398815.1 Ibidorhyncha struthersii | reverse complement strand
GCACATTGCTGGCTCATGGTCATCCTGTTGTCCACCAGGACTCCCAGGTCCCTTTCCACAGAGCTGCATCTTAATGAAAAAAATCAGTGCATATCTGCTACACGCAACTGTCCTGGAGAAGCATTTAATTTTGTTTTCCCACTTCTTGCAGGATATATTTTGTTCTATTTATGTAATTTATGCTTTGCACAGTAATGAGTCCATCAAACTACAGATCATAAAAATAAGACTGGATATTATATATCTCAGCAGCATGGCAGGAGAAAATGCATTGTCTCCTGCCTAGTGATACAGGTTCACCGATACCTACATTTTCAATTTTGAATTCTGTACTTTCATTTTTGAACTTAAGGGAGAAAGAGGATCTCCTCTTTAACAGACAGCTAAGATGTCGGACCGGTCTTTAGTCCTGACGTGATTTTCTGTGAATTCAAACTTTTCTTTCATGTGTATATATCCATGAGAGAATATATCTACTAAGTATGTGCTATATGTCAGAACTTACAAAAGCTTCCACATAAGCCATAACCTCCTTTACATTGTATCTTCTGAGAGGGTTTCTCAGTACAATTCAAAAATTGCAGTTAACTAGATTGCAAACGGGTTAATAGTAATTAGCACTTATATTATGCATGATATGTTGAAATTAATCAATCTTCATTTTATATCTAATTTGTTTGTAATCAGATGTTATCACCGACATATTGTAGATGAGTAGTCCTAGCCAAAGACCAACATCCCAAGATGGAACTGAACACAGAAATATAGAGGCATAACTACAATCCAGACTTGAAGTTTTCTCCTTTTAGTCCATTTTCTGTCACCTAGACATGACTGCCTCCTAGCCAGTGAAGCACGTACATACTGTATGTGAGCCACAAAACCCACGTGAGTCACCTCTGCCAGACTTATGCTGGCTTCTCTTCAGGGTCATTTGGATCTCTCCCGCACTTGCAGGCAGCAGGGATCGTCCTTGAGCTGCAACAAGTCAAAAATCAATGACAGCCCTGAGAATGGGGAAAGGGAGGAGGAGAAGGAGAGTGGAGGTAGTGAGCCCAGTGACATGTCATTACTGATTCACAGGTGAAGTACAGCTAAAGAGTGGTCACAAACTGCTGCTCTAAGAAGACTAACTAGTTGTGGTGCACAAAATATGTGTTTACTTGTTTAGGGCGAAAAAAGAGAACATTGTCTTGGAAAAACTATTGGATTAGTTTAAGGGTCCTCATTTGTTGTCCAAGAGTATATAAGATCCCTTCCTTTTCTCCCAGATTTGAAAGATCCTATATAAAACCAAAATCCGTTGATTACTAGTATTGCTGCTCAGTCTGACTGTCTTGATAGCTCTTACACCCAGAGTAAGAGTGCTTCTAAGAAACTGCAGAAAGTGGTGCTCAGAGGCTTCTCTTCTCGACTCTGAAATGTCTACATCTGTTTCTCACCGTTACTGGCAAGCTCTAGCGATTTTTTTAATTTTAACTTGCACTTACTGTAAAGCTTTTATTTTAAGCAATGTGAGGGGGTTTGTGCATGTTGTAGTGCTTAAAAATGCCCCTGTGAGACAGAGTTGTCGAACAACAGACTTGCATTCAGACGGATTTGTTTTGATTTGCAAAAGCCGTCAATTAGAGTATCTCACAGCCATCTTTGGAGAATGCAAGTAACTTCCATTATGAATGGCTTAAGGAGTCGCGCTGAAGTGATAGCTGCCTTCTAATCATATTGTATGTCACACTAATATTTGTCTCAAATATGCCATTATTTGAAAGCATTAGCAAAATATGTTTTAGCATCTAGTACCTTATCTTTAATTGCAGTTGAATCAATGTTAATTTTCAGTTTGTTACAGAGTTATTGGCCAGCAATGCTAGGTGGGGCCCTCTCTTGGGGCACTTGCACAATTCCTCTGTACTACAGGCAGAAAGAGGAAAAGTTTTGTCCCAAAGCTTTGATCTCTACTATAAGAAACTCAGTGTTACTTTTCCCATTACCTTCTACTGAGACTCTGCTGGAACTACTGTAGCTTAGCAGAGTAACATATTCAAGCTGAGTGTAAGAGGAGTCTAGACCATGATCTGCTTAGCTCTCCCTTTTCCAATTTCTGACTCCTACACTGCATTAAGTTGTGCCCTCAGCTGTAAGGACTTCTCCCCGTCATTCCTTGAATGTTTCCAATAATTCATCACTTCAGAGTACCATTCCTTGACTTTTGCATAGTATTTTAGGATGCTGCATGTCACTCCATGACCTTTCTTCTTTCTACTAGTCTCTCCAGTAGTTTCCCTATGTATGCGTTAGTATATATCTCTATTTACTTATATAACAGAGAGTCACCTTATAAAGATCAATTGCTTAGGAATGGCAAAGTATTAAGTTCTATGAACACATCATATAAAATAACTACAATCACTGAAATAGCAGTTGGCTTCATGTATGGGAAAATAAGTACTTTAATAATTACCTTTGAGAAGACTTAACTTTCTGCTTTTTCTTTTCTTCCCCAAAGTAAGCTGATGCAGAAGTCATTTTTGTTTGATGTGTTTTTCAGATATGGAGACAAGTGAAAAAATCCAGAAAAGTGGAGTTCTTCAGGTGTTCGCGAGTCTGTTGATGCCACAATCTTCCTGCACAGCAAAAGTAGCTAACATCATAGCAGAAGTAGCCAGAAATGGTGAGGTTTTCTACAAGAACTTTTCTGCTGGAACATCTTCAGTTTTTCACCTCACTTGTCAGTATGTTTTACTTCATTTATGTTTTCATTTTGTAGATTAGACACCTTTCATATCCCTCCCTTTCACTCTTTTTGGTTTTATTTTGTCAAATTTTGTTTCTCTACTTTTTAATACAATTAAAACAGCATTTGGCTGCTGGATTTGTTTTAGTCCTTACTTTCATGCTATTCATTTTTTAAGACAAGCAACACTAATTTATTGGGCAGAAGTAGCATGCCATTGGCTTTATGAAGTGCATATAGGAAAAAAAAGACGTGCATCATTTGTGCATCCAGTTACACATAGTGCATGTAGTTACAACAGCAGTATGTATACAGGTGGTTAAGGGATAGTAGATTGTTTCTTTGATCTGAGATTTGTGATAACAATACCATTAGGAGGCCTTTGACACCACACCAAAACCAGTTACTCCTAACTAAAGAGCATTATATGTGTTAGACTAAGAGCCCAAGGTCCCAAATGAGAGTCAGAGGTCCATTTTGGTATGTATCGTATACATACAGTCATATAATATAGGAGATAATCTAAAACTATTTAAATTTTTTTTTCATTAGAAATAATTGTCTTGGAACTCACCCAATACCCTGCATACCTTGAGCTCAAAAAAATGGGCAGGCACTACTGGCAGACCCTGTGACAAGGGTGGAGGAGGTTTGTGGCTGACTTTTCTCACTCCTTGACTTGCTGCTGTCCCAGCCAAAGAGACACTGATTACTTTTTGCGCTTTCCTTCCCCAGAGGCCAGGCAGGGAAAAGCAGGATGCCTCTTAACTGCTGTCTGCATGCAGGCCTGGCATCTGTATTTCTTTCCCTCTGTAAACTCTCATGCTGTTGCCTCTTCAGAGAAGGGGCTTCAGTATTGCCGGCTATTTCTACATTCCCTTTCCACCTTTTCTTTGGAACGACAATACTACAGCTTCTTACTGATAGCCTCTGTGTGACTTCCTCCACCCAATTCACTGATTTTGAGACAATGCTATATATGGATATTCAGAAACAACATTAACAAGAAAAGAAGATATACATGGTTAGTTTTTAAATTTTAAAATTAATTTGAAAAATAGCTAGTAAAAAATGTAAACATAGAAATTTAAACTTAGAAATGTTTCAGAATAATGGAAATTCATGCAACCATATCACATGCTTTTTCTATACTAAATAAATTCATGATAAGTATATTTAGAATATGGCAATCAACTGGGTATCCTCACAGTTAGTCCTTTTAGCTCCTGCCTCAGAAGGGGGAAAGTTAAGAATAAAAACAATGTTCACAATAGCTTAACTGATTATTGTGCATTGTTTCCTGCAAGATTCTCTTACAGAGCATTTTAGTCAGTATCTTTCAAATCTGAATTAATACATGAAATCTCTGAATAGCTTGTAATATATCTTTTTCCCTGCCAGCTTTTAAATTGCTGTTATGAGTACACTCTTCAGAAGAGCTGGCATTTTACCTGGTTCATCATGCAAAATAGCTTTTGTCTTTTTCTTAGAGTTATTATTAGCAGTTGCAACTGGGACCTCTGGCAGCCAAGGTTAAAGTGAAGGTATTCAGAAATTATTTAAAGTGCCTGGTGCTTTCAAGACTGATATGAGCTGGGTGCTTCTCTTTGGATCCTAACTCTGTTGAAATGGTTGCTTAAGCAGGATAGCAGGGAACATTTCATTTGAGTTCTGTTGTTTTCTTTGTCCCTTTACATAAGAATACAAGTGTTTCATGCTTATATCGCACCTTTTTTCAACAAACTTAAGGGTAATTTGAGAAATTTGTGTTATCAGCATCCTACAGATAGTAGGCATTAAACCCAGGGAACTGAACTGATTTCCCTATGGTCATGCCATGCAGCACTGGGAGAGCTGGGAATAGTGCCTCTGACTCTGAATCTGGCCTTTACTGATACAAAAGCATCTTTTTTCTTCCCCACTTCTTGTTTTCCTTTCCCATTCCCCTCATCTGGTCCTACACACACACACCATTCCCCTCATCTGGTCCTACACACACACACACACACACACACACACACAAACCCTCCCCCCTCTACTTGCCTCTCTGATTTTGTCATGTTTCATCTCCTTCTTTTCACCTCTGTGCTCTTGCTGTGTTTCACCTCTCCAGGTCACACGACTCTTCCTCCTCCCAACATGAGCTTGTGTTAGTCTCTCCCATTTTAAATATCCAAACACACAAAACTCCCTTTAGTCGCTTTTGTCTCTCCAGCTACAGCCATTTCCCTTTCAACTGTGAGCATACTGAAGGCTCAGATGCGCTCGCTACATGAAAATTTCTCTTCCCACTGTAGACCTTTTAAACCCTCTTCCGAGGTCTTTAGTCTCCTCTTCTTTGCCAGGTGTAGGAATGAGAACATCTTCACAATCTGTAATAATACAACACAATTACATTTCTCTTTTGAAACCTTATCCTCCTTTGGTTTATGTTACTCTGTCCTCAGTGGTTCTCCTCCTAACTCAAGTGATTCTTCACCATTTCCTTCGAAGGATCTGCTTCATTTCCCTGCTGGTTTAGTAGAAACCTTCTAAATTACTCTGTTCTTGATTACCTTCTCTTTCTTCTGTTACTTCTATGTAGTATCACCTGCAAATATAGTTGCTGTTACCACATTTTTGTTGCTGTCTCACAGATCTGTTTTGCTATATATGGCACCATTTCTTTTACTTTTAACCCTTCCATGACTTTGATAAATACAGGTTTGCTCAGCATACTGCCCAGTTATTTTATTACTAAATGGGAGACTGAAAGCTTCTGCTCACTCCAAATGGAGGGAGGGCGAAGGCAGGATTTTTTACTTCTTTTCACCACACGAGCAAGAACCTAAACATACAACAGAACAGACTGCGACCTCTCAGTATTTCAGGAGAGAACAAGTTCCATTTCCTGTCACAGACTAGGACAAAAAATAAACTAAAATTTGACTTTGATGATGTAGAGAATATGGTAAATTAGCGGGTGTAAAAGAAAGTGATGCAGGGAGAAGCTGAGGAGCAGACAAGGGGTTTTATATGCGATTAAGAGAAGAAGAGGCTGAGGGGACAGAGAAGACAGGGAGGAACATAATACATCTAGTAAATAAACGCTGAGATGAAAGTGGGTGATAAAGAAATAGATAAAAAGTTACAAGGATGTCACAAGACCAATTTTAAAGAACAGATGTATCTGATATTTGTTCTGTTCACTACGATGGATACCATCATCATTTATCACAGTATAGCATCTGTCTACAGTTTTAAAATGTTACAGTATCTTAGGAAGGTGGGTGAATTGTGCTGACTACTATCTTCTGTTGGACCTGTGCAAGTGTATAGGTATTGCTGATCCTACTTCATCTACTTGTTGATATATCAAAGTTTATCATCACATGAGGATTGCTCACCTCTATGACAGTTATTTCCTTAGCTATAATAACACTGCAAGGTTAACTGCAAAAGATGCAAGATTTTGTAGCTACAGAAACATCAAAGAACATTGTAATAGGTGCGATAAAGGGAGTGTTCAAGAAGATGTATTTGTACTTTAAGCATTGTATGAAATCTGAGTTATTGGTGTGAGGGGTTCTCTTGATCCAGAATCAGAAAAACTTTCTCATCTCTTGTTATGGGGATTGTACACCATGGTTCATTCTGTCTCATAAATGAATAACAGAAAGGTAAACTGATTTTGGAAGATCTAACATAGTCTAGGATCAGGCAGAGACATAATTTGCAATTCACAACAAATCAAAAATGTATTGACCTTTTGCTTATTACAATGCTACATCTCTGAAGGGTGCTTTGTAGTCAACTATTAAGTGACACTATTGGTGTATCAGGTGGTTGCTTCTGTAAACTTCCCTTGTAAAACATGCAGCACAATGCCTGCCTAACTATAGCGCCAGCTGGAGACCAGTCCTTTATCTCTCTGACACCAGTATAATTCTCTGACTTGCATGGATGTGAAATAATTCTTTGGTTCCCTGTGACTGGGGACATAGCAGGAAGGAAGGACAGAAAGGCAGAGAGCTTCCCAGTGGATGGGTCCTCTAGCTTTCCTCCCATGGTGGGCATCAGTTAGACTGTGGAAAGGTCTTTGGGCTCACATAATCTCTCTGTATTTCTCAGTCTTTCCTGTTCTTTTCCTTTTCTTACCTTCCAGGTAATGAGCCTGTTACTTAGCTTTAATTCTTTTTTTAATTTTTTTTTTAAAGCAAAAAGCTTTTCAGGAGCTCTAATTAAGGGAACAGAGAGTAAAAAATGCTGCTCATTTTGAAGTATAAATACTAGCTTTAAGTCATCTTTTGTGTTATTTAGTAATTTTCATTTATATTGAATTTGTTGGGGTGGAGAAAAAGGTTGTGAGTTCACTGTTCTTTTCAGCACTTCTTTATGATGCTAAAGACATGCTCAGCTGAGCTGTGTTAAATTTGTTTCCATGGAAGTCAATTAAATGCTCTTAATTCCTTCCAAATTAACAAATAATGGAAGGAATGGAAATCCTGTCTTGGTCTTATTCTCTAGAAACTTGCATGAGCGCTTACATTGTCTATGAATATGTTTATTCTCACAAAAGACCCGGTTGCAATGCCAGTATAACTAGAATGGATGAAAGTGAAGATAGCCAGCTTGCTTTAACAGGCTTTGCATTATTTGCAGAATTTATGCGGAACCCATGTGTGGATGCTGGGTTGATCCCTCCTTTGGTGCAGCTGTTAAACTGCAAAGACCAGGAAGTATTGCTTCAAACAGGACGTGCCCTGGGCAATATATGCTACGATAGCCGTGAGTGTTGAAATATGCCACATTTAGTAGATGCTCTTTTAGGAGGGAGGGGAATGTTTTGGTGTTCTGTACATTGTGTACTGGGGGGTCATTTTCCTCTTTTCTTGATTTTTATTTACTACATGACTCTTCTGATTGTACGGAACATTTGAATGTCACGCTCGCATTATGCTTTTGTGACAGAAAGATTTAAAAAACTTTCAATATTGTGATAGAACTGGATATAAGTATAGAAAATATTTGTGATCCTGGGTTTGTTTGTTGGGTTTTTTTAAACGTAATGAGCTAGGGTTTTCAAAGAGCAGGTGCTACATACACAAAGGCCTGAATAGCTCATTTTTCCTCAAACAGAATGTCTCAGAAGGGAATAGAGAGAGTCAGAAGGGACTATTCATATTCTACCAGTCTCAAAGCTGTGCAGAGCTACATATGTGGCTGAAATGATGCCTGAGCTATGTTGCTGATTCTCAGAATTCTTATGCAGGCAATCAATTGCTCCAAGATTACTTTTTTTTTTTTTTTTGGTAGTCAGGGGTTACTGGGGTAGGAGGTTGGTGAAGTTTTTTTAGGCACAATAAATATTGCACTGCCAAGTAATTGAGTTTTGAAATGCAATTGTGACTCCATGTGCTGATTACATGCATGGATATGTCATTTGCAAAGCCAAACCAGTGGTTGCAGTGTTTTGAAAATGCAGCCTCATTATCCCTTACTTTAAATATTTTTATAGAAACCAGTGCACGATAAATATAAATATGGTACAGAAGCAGAGACACTAGGAACATCTTTCAATGCACGTGAAGGAATTAGAAGCCTATGGATGTCTGCAGATGGGAAGTGAGATGAAATTGTAGAAGCATTTTGTTACCTTGAGATTTAGTGCCTTATTTCACATGGCAAGAAATTTTCTTTGTACTATGTGTTCCATTTACTCAAAGTTTTGTCGTTCTGAATACTGTCTGTTGAAAAAAGTGAATTATTAGTAGCCTTTCTCCTTGCTACTTTTTTTTCATCCTGGTTTGGAAATTTACATTTTATATTGTTTTAAATTACCTTGCCTTTGACCTCAGGGAAATTAATCACATTTTTCATGCTGGCATTTCCATTTACAGACTACTACTGCTTGAGGATGTTAATGTATAATTCTTTCATTTAGGATTTTCTTTAAGGTGACCAATCAACTGAACAGCTGCTTCCCCATGGCAACTTCAAGTAGAAGCTGTTGAGCTTTCTATAACATCATTTATTTACTATATTTTATTTCAGGGTCATATGTGATATAAAGCTCACTCCCAGGTGGCTGGTTTATTTCATATAAGTAAAATCTACATAACTATTCATGTCATTGTTGTTCAACCCACATTTTTTCATGAAATACAGTAAGGACACACAAAAATGGTTTTGTAGTATCAGGTATAGTGGACTATTGCTGACTTTTACAGTGCAGGATTTATCCAGTACAGAAAAGCTATATTACACACCTTGTGTTGCCCTTTTGTGGAGCAAAGCTGGCATTGATAAAATCTGCAGTAGGCAGTGATGTGATCTGTATGCCATGTGTTGCTGTGCTCCTGTGGAAGGACAGTCACTACCTTCCCTGTATATTTGAATAAGATTAATGAATAAAGTGTAATAAAATGTCACAAAAATTAAGATTAGCATCTTGGATTTGAGTGAAAGAGGCTATTTACAGTGCTTATTTATCACATCCATCCTATCTGACTTTATTTTGTATGTTATCTTAATGTGTAATGATTATGTAGTTATGTACCCTATCCTAAATTCTTATTTAGGACAAATACTTTCAATATGCTTATCATTATAAAATTTAATATATTTTCATTTATTACTATTCTTTTTCCCTAACAAAGACAAGGTGTGGAGGCCAATAGTTCTAATAAAAAATGTTGTTATGTATTGATAGTCTTTTTCTTTTCAGTTGAGACAAAAGCAGCTGTTACCTTTTTGATAACTGGGACCCATATAGGAACTTAAAATACATCAGTAACTATATTTTACAAGATACATGACCGTTTTTTCACTTCTACTGCCCATGTAATTATAACATGCAGTAGTGAGGAAGGTTTTTAAGCCCGAAATCAATGTTAGGCTGAAATCATGAAATCAAGCTCATAAAGAACATCTCATAGCAACATTTCTATTTATTGAAAGCCCCGATTATCCTGTACTTCATCCTGACGAGCATGCATCACTGTTTATTAACAGTTTGTGCGAAAAGGAGTTAATCAGTTCTCTATATTTTAGAGAAGTCAGCATGGCACAGGATGAAAGTTGTGGGGCGAACAGCTTTTCCTACAGGGAAGGCCCCTTAAAAGCAGCCTTGCAGAGAAGGATTGCCTGAAATTTTTTTCTTGATTAAACGAAAATGGCAGTGGTTTCTCAGAGTTCACAGATCCCAGAGTTGATGCAAGACCATTTCCACGTAAGTTCAGGAGGGGTTACTCCTGGAACATGGCTGCTGTGGAAAGGTAATTCATTGCTGAGTCCCAGTGCTGGAAGAGGTTTAGTACTTTCCACAAGGTAAAACGGGAATTACACACATGCTGGCCAGACCCCTTACTCAACAGATTTGTCTCCTCACAGAAAATGTGAAATAAAAACATGTAAACTTACTGACAGATTTTCTTCTCTATTAAGTTTGAAGTACACATGCACAGCATTATTGTCTGGGTGCTTGTCAGCGTTAGCCCCCTAAAATAATACTGGATCACCTGTTTGAGCATGGAAGAAAATACAGAGAATTAAATGCATTTCATAAACAGTTAAAGAGGAAAAAATAGGTCAAATTTGTCCCAAGCAGCCTTGAGAGCATCCTTTTTAAAGTATTTATGTTGTGAAGAGATCTGCTTTATGTGAGTCTGAAGATCAAGAATATAGGCAAATGTAATTGCAAAGCAGAGCAGAAGGAAGCTTTGTTAGTACTGATGAGGCTTCTAGTCTCCCAGCCTTCCTCTTGTATGCTGAGATGAAAGAAACAATTGAGGCAGTCAAAAAGATTTTAAGTCAGAAGCAATGAATTTAACTAATCACAGTATGCAGACTGTTCAGTGCTGTCCTACAGTTTAAGAACAGATACATTACTGCATGTTCCTGTACAGCCTGTAATTGTTCTACATGCTTTATCTAGCAAATGCCATGTACACCTCACCCCCAAATTTTCATTAAAGCAGAAAGTACAAAGCAAAGAAATGGAGACGTGATCTCTTCTCTCACTCCTGCTTTCTCCCCCCACTATATCTACAGCTTGTACCAAGTACAGCTGCTTGTACTTCCGTATCCCTAGACAACAGATTCCTCAGCCTCACTCAGGAACAGAATTTTGTTTGAACTATATTACTAGATGCAAAGCTCCTAGCCCACTCATTCCTTTTAACCACCAGTTATGTTTTTTGGCTTATAATCAAAGCTAAATTCTTAGGCTTTGTCCAGTCAGAGCATAAGACCTATCCTTCTAGCTGCTTCACTCTTTATCTGTGAATTGAACGATAGCTACTTTTCTACTGTCTTTCTTTCCAGTCCCCCTCCGCCATTCTCCCCAGTGCTGTCTTCAGTACATTCATTTAGGGCTGTTACAGATGTACAGATGTTACAGACTAATAAGGCGTACCTCCAAAATGCTTTTAAGTTCCCCCTGCACCTTGGTTTCACATGCAACGTGAAGATTCCACCTCCATTGTTTAGGAAAGGTTATGTTTAGCATAACATGGTCCTTGCTACAAAAAACAATGTCTTAGGTCAGAGCAGAATGGTTAATTCTGCCGTATATAAAGCCTAAAAATGATTTGCTACCATCAGCTCAGGCAGTTGGGATATTAAGTTAAAGAACAGCATTATCCAAATTGCAGCTTTTGATCACTTCATGAACAATCTGATGGCTAGTACACGCCTCAGGTCTCTCTGCTGGCTTCTTTCCCAACAGACTGGGAAGGCTCTAGTGACTTGAATCATGTGGCAGATTGAGTGCCACTCATTTCCCACACTGTACATTTCTTGGTTTTATTGATGTCAAGACTCCTTGCTGAATCTCAGCAATGTCTCCTTTCACATAGACCCAGATCTCTCTTGATCCCAGTCTTAACACCAGACCATGAACATTATACCACTTCTTGTTAAAAAGATCTTACAGGTGCTATAAATTCTGTATACTAAGCTGCCCATCCTATAAGGGTGTAGAGACCTCTTGCAGAGATCTGCTAAGAAAGGCTAAGTACAAAAATAAGAAACTACTCAATTGTACAGTTCCATACATCTCTCAGGAGACGAGGTTAATTTCAGGATCTAAGGCAGAAAAACAAACGCTTAAGAATTAAACATACTGTAAAGAAGTCAAAAGCAGTTTTCTTCAAAAAATTGCATAACCTTTTTCAGTACCATATGGAAAAACAGCAGAATCCTAGAATGCAACTGGTTTTGATAATGGCACACTACTGGCTAATCATTTTTATGAAGGTCACCCTGATTCATGCAGCCAGGCAGCATCTTACCAGTCTTTCACTTTTCTTTGTACTAGATCCTACCAAATGCAAATGCCACCTACTAATTTGTTTCCCAAGTAATATCATGAAATTGAGACCAGAGGCTTTAACTTGTTGGTTGAGAACTGATTGTTTAGAACAGTTTACAGACAATTAAAATTCTAGTTTTTAATTGTACAGTAAGTGGTTTACCTTTAGATCTGTCCTCTCCGAGGCATGTCAGTGTTAGAAAACTACAGCGTTTTTAAGTTAGAAGGCCTTGATAACGCAGTATTGTTTCCAAGCCTCTGCAGCACAAGCATTGCGTCACTAGATACTAAGCATACCATATGCATACCAACACATACTTTCACAGTGATATTTAGTGCTTATCAGCAATTAATCATGAATGTTCTTGGGAAGCTGTTAAACAATATTATTCTAATTTACTTATTTTATAGCTGACCTAAATGGAATCAGAATGATGAGGAAATCTTAGAGCATCAGAAAAAGCCATTCGAGAGGTGACATGAAAAACATGAATTCTCATTCTCAGGCTATTACTCTTTTTAAAATTTACATTCTAAGTTTTAACTGTATTAAAGTAAGTGGCAAAATTCTCATGACTTAAGCCAAAGCTTAACAGAAGCCCACATGGGGAAAAAAATAAAATAATAAAAAAATATAACCAAACCCAAATTGCCACAGATTTGCAACTTTTCCCTTCTTTAAGGTGAAGGTGTGAGGCCTGATTTTCTGTTTGTTTTGAAGAGTAAAGGTATGATAGGTCCTGCTTATTTTCTGTAGTGCAAATATTTAATAATAAGCAGAATAAGCAGTATAAGTAGAACAGAATTCTGCCAGTACAGGTACAAATAAAATAAAATCTAAGAAACAAAGCCAATTTTTTTCCTGATTCCTTAGTTTCTCCCCCTCTAGCATTTCATTCACAGTCTGTAAAGTCTGTGTATTGCTCATATTCCAACAGGCTTGGAGACACCTGCTTAATTTACCGTCAAAACAGAAACCACAGGCAACAAGGAAATTAAAAAAAAAAAAAAAGAGATGCAAGGTGTTTCCAGGGTCTTAAAGGTTATGAGCAGACTCGGAAACAAATCCTGCTTTCCTCACTAGATCTTGCTGCTACCCTAAGAGCAAGTTAAGGATCCACACTTTGGTTAAGGACTGAGCTATTTCTTCATACGTCAAAGCTAAACAAAGTAGGAAAGGCAAAAACTTGGGATACCCCTAATATTTATGAAGACTAAAAAAAATTCCTTATCAGGAAGAAAAGCATTTAGAATTTCAGTAACAATAAGTGAACAACACAAGACATGGAACTCTCTCTTCTCCTTTCAATTCAACCTCCCTTTTCATGTCTTTTTTCACTTGCCTTTTAAGATATTTGAAATTGTTCATATTTATAGATAACTGCACAGTCACATGTTGCTTTCAAGCCCTTCAGAAAGCAAAGCTTGTTGGTTGAGTGTCTAGACATGGCCAAAGTGTCTGGCTTATTCTACTTTATTTAGAAAAGTAGACATTACATGACTAGAAATATCAACTGTCACTAAATCAGCAATGGTAGAAAACATCAGCTGAATTACCATAGACAACAGAAGAAAGAATCTGTTAGCATCTTTCTAAGCATTGCTTTTGTATAATTGGGAAGTAAGTGTTTATTAATTTTGTTTGTTAAGCTTGCAGCCATCGCTCTTCTGCTTTTAACTTTGTGTTTTAATACAGTCTAATTGTATAATCGTAGTTTCTTAAATAATAACGCACAATAGAATTTTGTTGTACTTTCAGATCTACTTCTGCAGATTTTTGCAACACTGTGTGCACCGTGCATATATTGCACAGGCCAAGCCTTTTAGTTATTTACATGATAACTACCCAGGCATCTGGTTTTATACAGCATCTCATACAGTGCAATAACAGCACAGGATTAACATACAACACACAAACCACCTAAAATCAGTTACATTTGTTGCATTCAAATCTAAGGAATACTGTGCAACTCTCAGAAACAGAAATTGGACATTATTGGCAAAGAACTGTATTAGTAAAATCTACCCCTTAATGCACTGAAGCTCTTGAATGTCTCAGCCAGGGGACCAGGACTCTGTTGAGTTAGAGGGTTTCTATAATACTATTTGTACACAATATAATCAAGAGCCAGCGCCCACCAGAGGAAGTTACAGCCTAAGTATTTGATAAAAGACGGTGAGGAAAGAGTTAGGTAGAACTACAGATAATACCAAGACAGTTAGCATTAGCAATAGCAAAGCCACGTTCCTGTCACATGAGGTGTCAGTGCGTATGAACAAAGTTGGTCTTTGAGCCTCCTTGATCCTGAGACTGCTGTGTGTCTGGTTCATTGTCCAGCCAGCAGAATGGCCTGAGGAGTCAGGGTGGATGCCTTGAATACCTTATCTACAATATCATTCATGTTTCCCTGAAAAAAGAGTCACTTACCTGAGACAGTGTCCAGTTTATCAGCCATACCTTGGCCCTACCTGGCCTCTTGAGCGCCAGCTGTTCTGCAGTCGTAGTGCATTGCTAGTTGCCTTCCGGTCAAATCAGCGGGCTGCCTTCTGCTAAGGAGGTAAAAGATTTCCTAAAACAAAACACTTTGCTGGTCTTTCTCAGGCTGTGTCCTACAACCTTTCAGATACAAGGATCTTCTACAGGTCAGCTCCAGTGTGCAGGCTGCACAGTAACAGGCAACAGCCCACACGCTGCTGCTTGGAGTTGTTTTAGAAGGCCAGGTCCTCTCACTCCCCCTAGGCTTCATGATCTGGGGCAAGGATAGCACTCACCCCAAACCCAAGACTCATCCCAGCTTTTCCTAGGTCCTTGTTACTTTCTCACTTCTCTGAATAATTTTCTTTCTTCCCAGGGCCTATAGTAGGGTCCGCAAATATGCTTTATGGCGGGCTTTTTTCGGTTTGGTTTCATTTTTTGCTTCTTGGGCTTTTCCCAACCTACCCTACATGCTTTCTGAGACTGCTCCTCTGGCTGCTTTGGTGGAGAACCACCACTCACACAATACCAGGCTAAGCCTCTCGCCAAGCTCCTCTCAGCAGCACCTAGCAGAATGCCCCTGTTCTGCACCGGACTGTGACCATGCCATGCTCTGTTCACACCCTTGTTCTTGGAGAGTTTGAAGCTGAGAGACAACATTGCACTCAAGGCCTGGGAGTAAAAATTCTAAATTAATTGCTGTGTGCAGGTTTATTGTGTTAATAGCATGAGATGCTATAAATGCCTGTTTACCAGTGTAGAAAAATTCCCTGATGTTTTACTGCATAATTGGATTCCATGATTTATTTCATGCTGTATGAAATAATAAGCATAGGCTGGCTTCAGCTCTGACGTTTGCTCTCATAAACCTAGAGTCATTTGTTTGACTGCGATGGAATTGCTAAGGAGTTGCACAGAGTTATAAAATGAACGGAAGAATCTGCTGTAAGCATATTGCACGAGAAAAGGAAGGCAGAGGGAGGTGCTACATTCAACTTTGAGGGCCTTTGCCTGACTCATATATCTAGTAGAACTTTTTCATGCTGATTGGCTTCTTTATTTTCAAATAGAATTCAGTAGTGAAAATTACTACATTTTAAAACTAAAATCTCCTTGGAATCCAGAACAAATCACCTGGCAATACTAAGACAGTAGTATTTTATGTCTTGTTGCTGATAAAAACATTTCTGATGTTATATTGAAATCTCAGGTGTACCAGCAGAATTTGACTGGAAGTGAAGTATTAAAAAGTCTTGAACAGTAAATTCATCACTGTTCTTTTGTCTAAAAATCAGAAACACTTGTTTTTTCTCATATGTATCTGACATATGACATAAGAGGAATATGAAAAATAAGAAAATTTTATTGGAATTAAATTGTGGAACTGAATCTGGCTTGAATTTGACTGCTGCCTCAGCATAACATTAGAAAGATTGTGATACTGACACATTTACCCATCCCTTTAAATGTTCTGTCAAACTCCTGACTGTAGACAAAAGAAATCCCATGATACCCATGAGAGAGATTAGGGCTTGTTGGCGTTCATATCCTATGGTCCACACATTGAACATATTATAAGGAGTTTATCAAAAATACCCCTAGATCACCGTTTGAATACAACATTTGAAAGTTGTATTCATTAGAATAAACCAGCTGCACAAGAGGGCAGCTTTGCTGCTGCATCAGTTGTTATTAGCCAGCACATATGCTGGCAGCAGTTTTATCCAAGAAGATCAATGCTATGTATTTTCAGTCCTTGAAGGCAGTATACTGAAAGACAGTGTTCTGTTAGCTCTTCTACTTTACTGTTTACATAGTTACTGTTTTCGCAATAATTTCTAAAAGAATAATTTATGAGACAATACCCTCAGTGCAGCCGGAGTTAGGGCTAAGGATAGCTGCCAGCAATTTAAGATGAACTGATCACAAGACTGTTCTGTTTATCTCTGAACCAAGCATGACTAATTCAAGATTATTTTTTCTTCATAAAGCAAAAAAATTAAGGCTATATTGATTGATTTTAATCAATAAGCAAATAAAACAAAACTGTACTTCTGGTAATCAGTCTTGTAATTTTTGAAGGAATTAAATAAAGGGAAAGGAAATTTCAGTACAAGATAGAGCAATTCCAAAAAAATATCTTTCACATTATTAAAATGGAAATCTCAAAATACAGTATTGCTCTGTCCTGTCCCTTGTAGACAAGTACAGAGAAGACATGGAAAAAGGAGCAAACAATAATAGTGCAATATAATTACACGAAGCTTACCTTCCGTGAAAAAAAAATAATGCAGTGCTGCTCTGTGTTCTCTAGCAGGGTTGTAGTCTGTAGTCTTGCAGTCAAAGAATTGACATGGTCCAGAATCCAGTGATTTAAAAGCATACACAAACAGATTCAAGATAAAAAGTAGGGTCAAATGTTAAAACTGAATGACAGAATTGCATTAAAAGTTTTATCTTTACAGTGTTCAGACAGGAAAAAAAAAGTAAACTCCCAGTTTATGTAAGTGGCAATATTTTTCCTAATGTCTACACAGATAACATGGTTTACACTAGCTAAGGGTTTGCCCCTAACAGTGTTTTTTGAATATTTTCTGTTTCTATTTTCCTAATAAGAAGAGAGAAAACATGTAAGAAGGACCTTTCTTCCTTTGGAGGAAGACTCCTGCTGTTTTTTCCCCGCACATGGTCAAAATTTTCTGTATGTCAGATCATAATTTCCTCTGCAGCAGCCAGTTTGATATCACACAAGATTATGACTTCAGGTGGAAGAATAAGCAGCAGGAACAGATAAATGCCTCAGTACAAAAAACATGCAAAGAGGATCCGATTAAAAAACAGAGGAAAATAAAAATAGAACATGTAGAAAGAATTCTTCCCCCCTCCCACCTTGGGCTACTGTAGATTAGTTCATCTTTAAAAATAATAATAAAAAAGTTATCCATAAAGCACTGGTCTAACCTAAGCAATATTTTGGCCAAAAAGAATGCAGGATTGGAGCCAAATGCAGTAAAGATGAAGCACTTACAGTAAAACGGCAGTATGTCATTTTAATTATTTGATCATTACACACAATTGCAGAGTAAAAGAATTTTAAAAGAAATGCTGTATTTTTTCAATGTCACCAAAAGCTGCTGTCTTGGCAGCTTGGTTTATGCAAATCAGGGACCTTGATCATACAAATCATCCTTTCCCTCACTGACTTGCACCATTTGTACCAGTGCAACTATTTACACCAATAAACTTTTGTAGAACATGAACTGGAGAAAGGAATATTCAGGTTTCCAGTTGCAAGACAAAACCAGAACATTTCAAAGTACAAATCTTAAATTTGAAGCCCAAAAGATCATTCTTAAGAAATGCTGTCAAATAGTTTTCTAGCTGATTATCTGATAAATTGGTATGTTTTTGAAGCCTATATATGTAATAAACATTATAGCAACATGGTAACTTGTGATTTCTGATGCTTGGTAAAGGTTAAATCTATTTTATGCATTTTAAGTCTGTAAACCAATATAGGGCCCCTACTGAGAGATATCATTACATATGAAATTGTATTGTGAAACACAAAATATGCATTTCAGAATGAAGATACGGTAACAGAGACTTAGCAAAGAACTGTTTGGAAAGGAGTGGCACTGTGGCCATCATGATGTAAAGATACGACAGGCAAAGGTAGTATGGAGTGTTCATACCTTATCTTTTTTTGTGAGAAAAAAATGGACAAGCTTGCAAACAACCATTCAGTACATCACTATACTAGGCATAATTTTCTATGCTTTTACTGGGTCGTTATTTAACTAGCTATGATGCCTATGATTCCTAATTTTTACCAGCCTGTGGGTTTACTCACTGTATACACACTTAAATAACATTGTGCAGGACCAGGATCATTTCTGAAGTACAAATGACTTCTAAAGTGTAGTTTAAATATTAGAGATGACAAAGTTTGGAATAATGGAGGAACCAGACCAATGTATTTTAAAACTTAATTAAAAATAGGGTAAACCACAAGTTTTTAGACCTGTCTTAAACTGCTGTTTTTTTCTTATAAAGACACAGCTTTATATCCTAATCGAACATTAATAAGATTTTTTTTGTCCCAATCTGTATGAGATGCATCTGTTTCTTTAATGTCACTTGGATTGGCAGAGCTTAAACTATATATTTTAAAAAAGGGCCCAGTATGAAAACAAGCTAGTTTAAGGCTTGGATTAAAGACCACTAGGTGAGCTATTTGCAAAAATATTTTCTGATATCCGCCTATACTATGGCACAGCCCTTTGCCTGATGTAACTATATTTCCAGAAATAATAACCTCATGGTGGTGACAAAAATCCAAGTACTGGTGCATGTATTTTAGAAATAATTCATTGGCTGTATATAGCTTATGGTTTACATTGTTTTCATACTTTAAGCTGTCTCTTTTAATTCTTTTTTCCTGTTAACCTTTTATGACTTAGTGGTTTGTTTTAGGGTTTAGTAAACTGGGGAAGAAAACTCAAGGGAAAATGATGCAAACACATCTTGGGAAAAGCAAATTTAAACTACTCTAAGTGCTATATTTTGAAGACCTACCAATCATACACACTAAAAAAATTTTAGTTTGAGTTGGACATCCATTAGAGCAGGCATGGCTGAGTCACAGGGAAATTTGACAAGACTCTGTTCATAGGGGGAATGTAAGCAGTCACAGTAATTTGATAATCCACACTGAAACCCAGTTTTGCATAAAATTCCTGTGCACAACTCAGCATAGAAAGAGAGACTGTACTAATTCTTAGAGATGATTGCGTTGCATAGGGCTAAAGAACACTGGGGAAGTAATAACTCATTCTGTAATAAATCTTACTGTACATTTGGTAGGAAAAAAAATCCCTCTGGTCTCTTGGGCCATTGTCATTCTGGCATCTTTAAACAGTATTACGTGTACTTAAAAAAAAAAAAAGCTATACAACAGTATGGCCCTTTGGGAGCTCTAGTGAAGCATTTTTAAGCAGAAATGTGAATGCTCTCATTAAACTGTTCAATCTCAGATCTCTTAGGAATAGCAAATGTTTATTTTAAAAGGTCACAGGAAAAATTTCAACAGCTTCTGGAAGGCTGGAAGCATGTTAAGTGTGGGAGTTCATAGAGCTGCTGAACTGCAAGGTAATAGCTGGATTGAGAACAAGACACAGCAACATGCTGTGGTCTTGTTTTGACTGTAAATGATTTGGAGTTCAGTGAGTATTCTTGTGTGCAAAATCTGTTTCTTAGCGACAGAGCAGGGAGAAGCGAGTCAGTAATAAGTACATGGAGCATTCTGAGTCAGAAATGTGCTTTTTGCTTGGGCATGCAACACAGCGTCATAGCCTGAGCGGGGAGTGGGTAGTCAGGACCTTCAGAATTTTCCTCCTACATCTGGTACAGGATTCTTTGTGGCCCTGCACTAATGAGCTGAGTTAATCCTCTTGGGCGTAAGAAGGCAGCACCAGGAGGTCCTAATTATAGCACTAGCCCAGGTCTGTTCTTCACCCAGCTGCGTAGGGCAGAGAAGCAGCTACACAGGGTGAGCTATAGCATGGGAAAGAGGTGGAGCAACAAACTCAATTAAGGCATCTTTTTTATGAATCTACCAGCCTATGTAGTCACAGCAAAGTCTGGCACTTATAGCCTGCCACCTACTTGGGCAGGATCCTGATGTTCATTGTGCCCTAACTTTTTGAGTATACTATAGAGATTGAGAGACATTTCCTGGAGCGAGTTTTGTTTCTGCATCTTTCTGCCTTACTTTTGCTGTCTGTAGAGTGGAAGCTGATTATCTACCTAAAAAAAATATTGTGTGGATAAGAATTTTGTCATGTATTTGAAATGAGAAACTATTATGTACTTTAAAAATACAGCAGTTTTTGATATATAATGTCTTTGACAAACCTGAGAGAATGGAAGTAAAAGTATATACGAGTTAGATTTTCATTTGTTGTAAGGTGCTATTCACATACTTATTTTCAGTGGAGTTGTGCCAGATGATTCCATCCAGGTAAGGAACTTGGCTTGTAACTGTTTTGGGTTTTTTTTAACCCTTGCTTCCAAACCATCACCTCACTCTACCTTTATATTATTCTTTGCTTACATATTTTATATGCAGTTCCATGTCCAGAGACGGGAACAAGTTTGACACCTGATTCGATTCTTATCTCCAGCCTAATGTTATCATAGTTTTAGTTTGTTGATTTCAATTGTATTATAGTAATTTGAGGACCACATTCAGTCCATCTGATCCAGAATCAGTGATTCAATTTCATTTTGCATACCTGTTTTGACTCACAAAACAAGCGAGTCAAATACAAAATCATGCATTTGCATAACTCTTGTAATAAAAAATACAAGAAGAACATATAAACAGGATGGTGGAATATTCCAGCCGAGTTTAGGGTTTTTTTTTCTGCTGGTTTGGTAAATGTAAGCACTGAATCTGAACACCTGACTATATAGTCTTGCTATATTTCGGTGTAGGACTTCCTTTTGTTTCAGCATTATGCCTACATTTATCACTGCATCAAGAATGTGAGAAATTTATTTCTTTTATATTTCTTCCTTTTTTATAGTCATTCCTTGACACGGAATCTTACCTTGAATTTGTTTGAACATAAACAGATTCCAGTTTCTCCTTTTTCAAAATGGAATTTACATACCTGCAGTGAAATACAGTCCCCTGATGTCTTGATCACATCCAAGGTGGAGACAGTCATGGCAGGGATGTTTTTGCTCTGTTGCATGTATCTCAGTCATTCTGCAAAACACTTAATCACTTTGGTAATAAATTTAACAGTTAAGATCCATCAAGAATTACCCTTCCTCCTTCAGCTCCACTCACCAAATTATCTGAAGTCCATATATGTACCCCTCATATATATGTATATTTATGAATCTATTATAGGTGCATATTCAATATTTATAAGCCTTTTTATAGATGTAGTATGCAAGGGGTATATATGCGTCCTAAATAGTATAAACAAGAATTGGAAGATTTAGAAACTTCTTTTTGCAGAACTCTGGAATACTTTATAATGGGAGATCATATTATAAATGTGGACAACCTTGGTCTTCATACTGAATACTTTGCAAACTGAGGAAAAGCTTGGTAGTGTGACCTCCACAGATGATGGGGAGAGAGAGGAGTGACAATAGAGAGGTGAATAACAAGGGAAAGAGGAGATTTGCTTTGGGGGCATTAAGAAATTGAGGAGAGGAGGGTTTTTTTCTTATTTTGCAAAACTTTTGCTTCAGTGATTTTCCCCCCCGAGGTTTTGTTTTCATCCAGATTTTCCAGTTGATTCCAACCGTAACTCATTTGGAAATCTCTCTTTTTGGAAGCCCTGGAATTTAGGTTATTGACTGTTGTCTGTTGCTGATTGCCTGCTGGGAAAGGAAGTGGTATCGCTGATTACTGTAATAGAAGGCCAATTTTTCCTTTATTCCTACACTGATACATCAAATCTGATTTATTATACAGAAAGAGTTCCATAAAAAGATTATGGTGTGTTATTTATGAAACCTCAGAACATCATTGTAGCCTGTTATAGATTCAGAGTGAATTTTTCTTTTAGCCATACAAAAAGAATCTGATAGTGGTATTAAATTTCAGATATAGAAGTACAAAGAACATGCTGTGTGGCAGAGTGAGTACATGAACAAAGTTTGTGACTGGGAAGTAGTACCTCCGTCTGCTTTGTCTGTTTTATTCCCCATTTTGTTTTTAAGTAACCTAAGCAATTTATTTTCTCTGTTTCAATTTCTTGATCTGCATAAGAGCAAGAGTAATTTACCTGGTCCACAAGGGTGTATGGACTAGGCTTTGTAAAGTGCTCAGAACCTCCCTTGGGCAAAACCCAAGGTATATTCAGAATATTATTTATCAACTCAAGCAGCTCTGCCTCAAACACTGAACTCCTTTACAAAGGTATTAGTGCCAGGTGGTTAATCCCTTTTGTTGTAGGTGTTCTCACTTTCCTAGCTGTGTTGCACTAAAGGCTGGCCCTCAAGCTATCTCTAGATTAATTTGACAACACTGGAGGAATGACTTCACTCTGTTTAAAAACGTCATTTTGTATGATTACTGTTATGTTTGGGACTCTACGGTGGGTTTTGGTTTCATTTTTTTTTAATGTAACTCTTTGTTTTACAGATGAGGGCAGGAACGCAGTTGACCGTGCAGGTGGTGCACATATTGTAGTAGACCATATAAGGTCACTGTGCAGTAAAACAGATCCAGCCAGTGAGAAGCTCTTGACTGTCTTTTGTGGCATGCTGATGAACTATAGCAATGAGAATGGTAAACAACAACGAAAATTTGCTTTATGTCTACCAGGAGAACAACCCCATCAAAAAAAAAAAAAGGGAAAAAAAAAAAGTTAAAGTCAACTGTAGGTTTACATTGTGGATACTAACACTAAGTTGTTCTGAGAAGATCAAGTACCTCAATTCGCATATAGAATTTTCTGTTTCACTAAAGTTATGTTCCCAAAAATACTAGATATACTCCTCATACAATTCCATATAGCATATCATATAAAGTTTTAAAATCAACATCTGGAATTTACTTCTTTGTCTAAAAGCAATACATGGAGATGTATCATACACCTTAGGAAAAAAATAGATTTACAGAAATATACTGGAAGTCCTCTCTTTTTTGTTTAGTATCAAACAACACCTTAAGACTAATTTGTTGCAGGCGTGCAGTGTTGTCTTGTTGACGATTTGGGCGTGTATATGCCAAACAGTTTTTCTTAATCATTTGTCTCCTTGAGAAATGCATATAAAACCATGTTACTTTCTTCTAAGATAAATGGGGAGTAATTTATGTGTATGTTCAACACTGTTCTGTGTCTACAAATTATAAGTTTACGTTCTTTATCCCATTAAATAGACATGTTTAGGGGCTGTGACAAAAACACAAGGTAGTATGTTAGATGAGAAATCCTTGACCACTGAGGGTAAGAAAATGGTGTTCTACACTAGTTGTACAAATGTACGCTTCTGCACGCAAGCATGGTAGTATGCCAAAGCATATTTTAGTGTTCACACATTTCCAAGTTTTTCAAAATTTGAATCTCTAGGAAAACTGGGATAAATGAGGAAAGCTAGATAGAGGCTGTTCTCCTGACTTGTAATGGCACACATTGCAAATGTAGTTAGCTAATCATATTGTTTCTTCAATCATACCAATTTCCTGGATTGTAGTGTTTTATCTTAGGAAGAAATAGCTTCTTTATTAGCTGCTCACCATTTCCTTAGAGTTAACACTTGCTGTAACTCACTTTCTAAAAATTTGTCCCCAAAACTCTTCTACTTTTCAGGATGGTCCATAGGCTTAATTTATTTTTTTTACCTTTACTGTATAAATTTTTAATCTACTTTATCATATCTTCTAACATAGTTCCCTTATGTGTTTTCTGTGCCATCTCTCTGGACCTCTCGCTCTAAGTGTTACTTATCCACCTCCAAATATCACTGTGTATGTATCTTATCTCTTTCTCTTGTTCTTACATTCTTTTTTCTCCTCTTTTCCTAGTATTGTCTAAGAATACTTCTTTACAGTACCTCTTCCTTCTTCTCCAAATAGGAACTTTCTAGTTTCTTTATTTCATATAATTTTCAGGAACTGTTTTGCTTGATGTCTGCATGGGTGTCACATTTTATTGTGTTCCATAGTGTTAACTCTGTATTTTCTTTATTTGTTAAAATATTTGGAGCAAATATCTATTCTCACTTCTAAGCTACCAGAATCCCCTGGATTAATTAAGACTAATGCACATCTAGTATATTTGGTAGCTCAATACAGACCAGTCCAAAAGTGCTGTGTAGAGATACTGTATCAGTTTGGCTTCAGTGACCAAGCTCCTAGCAGATCTTCCCTAGGAAAACTAATTATGAGATAAATCTCTCAAACAAGCAGCTTCTGAACAATTTAACTGTTACGAACATTGAATAAATGACTCATTCCATCTAGTAAGATAGCTTATTCTGATGCAATCAATAAAGCAGTTGTGTAGTTCAGTGACAACTAGGAGGATTCACTAGCTGCTCTGTACTCCGCTAAATTACATCTTTCATCTCGCACAAACTAAGGAACTGATGCAATATTCACAGGAGCCACTGAAGCAATGTCAGAAGTGAGAAATGCAGGAGTATTCCCAGCTCCTGGATTCGGCTACACACCACCATCCTGTCCTACTGTCACATCAGGGAGGATTGCTGGGAGCTTAGCAAACCCTCACACCTTACCCCACATACCTTGTGGTCTCCATGAGAAAGGACCTTTTGGTAGGGACCTGTAGGGTAGCTCGTATTTGGCCCAGCATCCACGGGTACGCTGTGTAAAACTTGTGTCCTGTAGTTCCATTGTAAATTTGCCCGTTGACTGGGGCAACCACTGAATTAAACCCCAAATAATGTGCCAAATCAATATTAAAAAAGAAAAAAAAAAGTAGAGGATTAAATTTTTAGGAGAAAACTCAGTGACTATACCTGCAGGATGTGCATGGAGAAAGAGGTAGTTGGCCTGTTTTGCCATTTTTAAGAGCCTCAGGTACAATTGGACCATAGTTCTGAACTACTCTAAAAATACCACCTGCAGACCATTGTAAATTTTCAGAACAGTCAATGTCAGATATGAGCCCAAGACAACCATCTGCTTCCACACATTGCAGCATTAGGTGGATAATATTCTAAGTAAACGTAATTCTTTGCTGACCTGTTGTTAAACATGAAAACTCATATTGTCCTGACAGTTGTCACAGATTAGCAGATACCATTTTCACAGGTTTACTTGCAAAGCTTGATCCCACATTCCTTGTGAAGAAGATAAACACTACATTGGTTTTGCTGAAAGATGAGGAGTATGGGATTGCAGCTTAGAGTCCCAGATTGCTTTGTCAGTAGTTATAGAAACAAATTGGACAAAAATAAAAGAAAAAATATTGGAAATGTAAGAAGGAAGTGTGTCAGTCTTTGAAATAGCACTTCTACCTTCTCTTTTCTTGTTTCTGTAATGTTTTCCTGCTTAGCATGCTATGTTACAAAAATTACAGGTGGGGACTTTGAAGATTTCTTTACAGCTTTTAATGACTCGCACTCTTTTAAGTTGCACTAGCTATCCAGATAAGGATGATTACAGCACTTTTGGTTCTTAGCTGCATCTAATTATCTGTGAACACCCTAATATTTTCTAATCCTTAGCATTTTATGAACAAAGAGTATATAAATCGTTTTATTTGATTCTAAATAGTCGTCATTCCCAGTCAACTAATTGCCCTCTTTTTCTAATAGCTGCTACTTTATTCTAATAGCAATCAACTACCTTATTTTTTAATGAGAGACTCATTCTTGAGTACTTCAAGTTTTCAAGTTACCATTATCACACATGAGTTTTACAAAAATGGCAACTAAAGAGCTGCTACAAGTAATATTTTCTTTTCCTAAACAGAGCAAATTAATGGAGCATTCTTGTGTCTCATCCCGATTCTGGACACCCAGCTTGCAATTGTAACTTCATTCATAACACTGTTGTCTAAGCTTTAAAACTAAAGATTCCCGTTACAAGGTTCTTGTGCCATCTGCTTGTGTTCAGGAATTATTTTCGCCTGCTGTCTCTCAATTCTTCCTTTGTCTCCTTGGTATCTTATCATTTCATTAGTCACTACAACATTAACAGAACAAACACAGCTTTGGCATCTCTTGCAGTTCTTTTAAGCTTACAAAAAAAAAGTGTGAATTTTTAATAGCATTGCTAGAAATCAGAGGGGTTTTCTGATGGGACACATCCCTTTGCCTTCAGCCCAGATTATCTTGACCCTCTCTGTCATAATTGTATTTTATTAGCCAAATTCAATCAAACACAAATAGCTCATCCCTGCTTTCCCTTATTAGTTCATAAAATGCAAGGTTGCAGGTATGGCTAGGAACGAAACAAGCGTGTCACACGTGTTTGTGAATGTTTCTGCTCGTAGCTTAATCCCAAAAGAAGCAAGTCTTGACAAAAACCTATAATAATTCTTTCTTTGTCAAGCTATGCAAACTTTATTTTGGGTACAGAGCACCTGTGCTTAAAGCTGCTGTTTTGGCACCCTTTCAGTGAGTTCAGTATGTTGTGCTTCTCCCATTCTGAAGACTGTTATTATTGCATAGAGTCCCTATGTAGCTATGAATCTGCTTAAGAGCAAGAGGCAAAGCAGGCTTGGATAAGGAGTGAAAAACTAATAACTCATCTAATAAAACTAATAATCATATGCAAACACTCACATAAAAGAGTTAGTGACATGAGTAGTTATTTTGCAGGGCTCATAATCCTGTGAGTGAAGACTGTTTACAAGTTAATGGGATCAGTCTATAAGGTAGCCAATTGTCTCTTGAGATTTATAAAACAAGCCATGAAAGCATTTTTAAGGAAATGCAGAAATGATGGAAGACCTAGGCCAATTGGCTTATTAGGTAGTCAAATTGGAGATCAGAAGTTAACTGGATACCTTATGCATGTGTGAAAGTATACAGATGTTTATATATGGGCGTATGTATGGAGATAAAAATAATTATGTTTATAGATTGCTTCCTCATCTCATTTCATATTAAACTTTGGTCTGTCAAGGTTGTCTTTCCTTCAGTGCCTTTGTAAAACGTAGCATTCTGATGTTAAAGCATACAACTGCCAAGCCTCTCATTCTCACAAACCTCTTAGCGACTGGATTGAACGTTGGGGACTGATTTGCACTGTTTACCATCTGCAGAAGCTATGTAAATACACAAGAAAAGAAAGGGAGATTTATGGCACCATTATTATGGTCTAACAGCAATATTTCAGTAATGCTTCCTTCTAAGACTTACCTTTGTTAATTTTCATGCTTGCCGTGTTTTTTGTTTCATTTACATCACAGCTAAAGATGTCTAGCATGCTTTCAAGACCTAAATATACAAATGCAAAGTAACCTAAAGCATGTAAAAGCAGATAAAAAGTATGTTTCTTATGATAGTGAGATAATCAATGCAATCACTTATATGTTACATGATGTTTTAACATAGATGTTGGGATCGCAAGCAGGTTTCTCTAGGGTACAAAATCATGCCACCAATTTGTACAAAACAAATTTTCCTTTGGCATTATAATCACAGTTACTGATGAAACACAAAATGAGTAGTTGTTTTCTGAAATTCTGTCCAAAAATCATGAACTAGCCTAAAGTCAGCATTTTAAACTCAAATGCCCCCAATAAAGTTCTCAATTTGGGATATTCTCCTCAGATCTTACTCTTTGGAGTTTCCATGTGTGTCACCGAAGGACATGGAGCCATTGAAATTCAAGTTTTAGGTAGGTAATTCTTTGTGCTGGCGCATGTATTGATTGCCTTTTATCTACCTGTATATGCATCTGTACAGCATCACTGTCAGTGCTTTTCACCCCAAGAGAACACAGAGGCGTCTTAACTAGTGCAACACGTGATAGCAGTGTAAAATCTGAGAGAATTTCTTTTGTGGCTTTAAGTCATAAATTAAGAAGAGGCATCCAGTTTTTCATGCTTCCTGCTCACTATGCTTAAAGTTCTGCTTAGGAAGCTGATAGAAGCACTGTTTCATTCTGAGACACGATGTTGCCTGGCTTCATGGCTCACTTTAGTCCTGTGTCAGGCAACTGCTTGTAGGATGGATGCATGTGTCCCCTGAATTTCTCTCCTGCTCTAGTAGGGTCTTAACACCTCCTGCAATGAAAGGCTGAGATACGCAGTTATTCCAAGTTACCCAGTCTGCAGTCTTTCATAGGAGAGCCTGACAACTGCCGTCGGTCCTTCAGCTAAGACTGAACCACTTAGATGTTTTTAATTTCTCTGAGCTAAAATGTGCTATAGGTCTCCATACAAATGAGAAGCCTAATACTGTTCTCTTAAACTTCTTTTTAATAGACTTTTCTCTTGTATTTACTAGAGAAAAAGTCTCTTATTGGTGGTAATACAGATGTAAGTGACAAGAATTTGTATGGCAACCCCAGGCTTATGTATAAACATAGCAAATAGCTGCTGGCAGCCTTTTATTCTGAAAGGTTTTGCCTTCTATGCAGCTTTGTGACTCACAGGGTTGTCCTGTGTTTGGCAGAGGAGAAAATTTATCCTTTTGCTTACTGCGGTTAAGGCATCTATATTTACCTTATTGGCAATTCTTGAAATCCCATCCCTACCACTGTAGACCATTCCTGTGCTCAGGTGCCATCCTTCTACTCCAGGGAAATGAGACTGGAGTGGAGTCAGGTATAATACCTGACTTTTGACCCAGTACAGTTGTTCTTTCTTGGTATATTTTCTTTTTGCCTTTTTCCTACTTGGGAATTCTAGAGGCCCTTTAATCAGTATGCTCCATGCTCTCTTGAACAACAATATATCCTTCTATTTGGCTCTGAAGATTCCTGTTTCCTTTCAAAGATGGATATGGTTTCCCTTTTTCAACTTGTCTTCTCCTCTGCACCTTTTATATATTTTGTATTAAGGAAGAGACAGCAGAAAAAAAAAAACCCTGCTCAAAATAGAGAGTTTATGTTTCTGATGCATTGCCAAATAAAACCCATAGAGATTAATTGTCTTTTTTGTCCATTACAGTTGGATAAAGTGATTTTAGAGTCACTAAAGGCATAGTCTAGTTACAAAGCAATTTCTTTCCACATAATTTTCTATGGCATTTGTGGTTTGTGTCTTTGTTCTCCTACTCTCCATGATTACCATTTTTCCTTCAGAATTTTTAAGTGTCTGCAGGGGACAATCACAAACCAAGGACAAAAACAGATTATTTACCAGTAACTTGAGTTCTCCTACACAATAATTTTCTCCACAGAACCATTCCAGCTCCCCCTTCCCTGATTTTCCTATTCAGAGATAGATTTTTACAGTCAGTTTGGAATGAAGTAGGAAGGTATAGTAGTGACTCACACATCTGCCGGAGGTAAAATGGCATTCAATGCATGCGCTACTGCAATTTGTACTTACCTGAAATTTGACAACTTCAACAGCTCTTTGATGTCTGACATGGCGTTATCATAAATTTCTCTAAAGACCACGAATCTGTGAGAGGTAAATATGCGCACACACACACCCCCCAAAAAAAAAAAAGGAAATTCAGTTACTGGTAAGTAATACAGTTTTATTAAAGATGTCAAGCCATAAGGATTCCTGCTCATCCCCAACAACCTGTAATAACCATGCCATTTACTTAGTGTACCAAATTGATAATAATTATCGAAGTATTTTACAATGACTATAAATGAACTAAACATTCCAGAATCTTTTCATAATTTTTATTATACGAAAATTTCAAACAAGCATGGCAGAATCTTGAAGGCAAAGAGTTTTCTGAAAGCATGAGATAATACTAAATTTGCTAGACTTAAGTTGTAATATGTTTTTTATCTCCCTGTAAAAATATGCAATTTTTATGGCTCTGATTCCACAGATCTAAAAACTCCAACTGATTTCAGTTGCTCAGAATAAATTGCTTAAAAAAAATAATTAATTCCCCTGTAGGTCTTGACCCAAAGCTAAATGACGTAATAACAATTCTCTTGAATTCACTGGGCTTTGGATCCTTATCTTTTGAGTCTGTAACATTTAAACATAGTTAAAGTAAGTGCTTAGAAACAAAGGAAGAAAAGACACTTAGGAAAATTATTAAACAACATCTGGTGTGTTCATGTCTGCTTCATTCTATTCGACTGTGAAACAATGTTTTTTCTTCTTTGCTATGTTAAAGGTAAAATGTGTAAGAGAAAATATCGTTACAAATAATCCTTTAAAACAATCATGTTTCTGCCTAACCATCAAAGCATCTTTCTATTTGCAGACATCTAGGAGCAATAACTTTCTTACTTGTAAATACTATAAGCTTTCATCCTATGCAAGAAATTATCAGAATGGCTTCTAAGGACTTTTCTTAAATCTTCCATTTTTTTGTCTTTATTAAACTTTCTTTTTTCTCAAGCTCCTCATAATCTACATTGTGACTTCCTGTGTTTATAAAACTTTTCATGTTTATTTCAGTGCCAGTTTATATTCATTCTAATTTTAATTTTCCAGTTTTGATCTTTAAGGGAAAACAGTATATAGGAACATGCTCTCAGATAAATAATTATTTCGCTGACGTAGTTCTGTTTGATTTCAGTCAGCTAGTCTCAGTGAGCTCAGAATCAAACCCAACATATATTAGGAACCCGAGAACCACAAAATTATCAGTAGCTGTGTAATCCACTATATCCTATGACCATAATCCAGAGGGAATATTTCTGGGAATATGTCCCATTGCCACGGGCAGAGGGAATGATGAGTCCATATTTCAAGTCTGGACCAGATCCTAGTGTAGAAGAGTAGAGGAGACATTTTAATGATGCTTTGCCTAGAAGTTGCTTTGTGTGAAAAATGCTTTTTTGCTTTAAAGAATAGTACTATGAACAGAAATGCTAACTCACTGTTGCACTTTCTTTTTAGATACCCTGCAGTCGCAGCTTATCAATATGGGTGTTATTCCTACATTAGTGAAATTGTTGGGTATTCATTGCCAAAATGCAGCTTTGACAGAGATGTGCCTTGTTGCATTTGGCAATTTAGCAGAACTTGGTAAGTCCACAATATTATTCTCAAATTTACATCCAGTTTTTGTAAAGTTAAATCTTAAGACTAACAAAAGCCTTGTGCTGATGCTTGTTCCATTCCTTTTGGTACATTCAAAATTTAAAGCAAGTAATTTCTGCTTATTGTCTCTAAAATCTATAGTCGTCTCTTTTTTTTCCCCTTCAGAAACTGAAATTTATTTCGTACTTAATACAACCTTATGTTTTATGTTAACATTCTTCAATGCAACTAAGCCCATTTTAAATCATCTAAACAGTATTTCCTGAGCATTGCTACTTTTTGTGAATTATGTATTAATTATATAAATAATGTATCCTGGTGCAGCTCCACAAAGTCATGCTGGGATTCAGTTTGGCTCATGGAAATCACTGAATGAAACTGAGACAGGCATAGTTCATAAATCTGCCTATATAATATTTGTCTAGGTGTAGAGTTTTAACAAGTTCTAGACTAAATACTTGCATGTATAAATCATGAATACTACTAAGCTGTAGCTGTATTTTTAGCAAGTTTCATTACAACTTCATTTCAATTGAAGTTTGTGGTCCTGCTTTGATCCATTTTCTTTGCAAGTGGATTAGTTTTCAATGGAATTTCACAAAGTGTAAACCAAGAGTTTGTTAGGAGCCATGTTTTATTATCACTTGTGGTTTACATTGCTGCTGTTCTTTTGCTAACTTATTCAGTGAACTTATTCAGTCTTACGAGTTTTTTTGCACTGGAGTACAATAATATAGCAGTTATGATGTCATCCTGTATTTCTAAGAAGATTCAGCAGTTCAAAACATGAAAGATACATCTGTCAGTTTGTACTTTTTGGTCGCCTGAAGTTGTTCACTGCTGTCCTACGTTCATAGATTTCAAGGCCAGAGAGAGTATCCTGTTATCATCTAGTGTAGTCTGATCACACGCATAATACCTTTGCTTGTAGCAGACAAGTCTCCTTAACAAAACAACAACAGAAAGAGCCATCAAAACATCACTAAAGAAATTAATAGATCAGACATCTTCAGGATGGGCACTATGTATTGTGTCTGCACAGCAGAAAGTATGAGAGTCTTATACTGGAAATTCTAGGGCTAAAATGCAACTAAAACCATAAGGATATTAAATATAATAAATGGTATCTTCACTGAGAACTACATTTCCTTTCCCTCTTAGGAAAGATCCATCTTTGTCCAGTTGAGTAATAAGAACCCTGGGAAAGAAGCTTAACAGCAGCTGCTTCTCCTCCTGTTCCCATGCACTGAAAAGACGTTAGTTCTTTAAGATTGGCACAAAATTAATTTAGCTTGTCATACTTTAACCTCCCTTAAGCAATAGCTTAGTCAATCACATTGTAACAGTAATATTTTATTTTTGCCTTGTAACTTCAGGGAATTTTATTGTCAGGTTGTCATTTTTCATCACTTAAGAGACAACTGCATTCCACAGATCCCTTGAGAAGCATTATATGAAACTCTTATTCTGTGTCCAAGCAGGGCAAAAACCCAATAAAGAGTGTGATGGTTCTGCTTTTAAAAACACTGGAAAGGTCAAAAATCCACTTAGAATATGCTGTGCAGTCGTGCATATTGAGAGAAAACAATAATGGGATGTGCAGAAAAGGGTCTAGGTCTGTAGTTCATGCTTTTCCCCAGTCCCTGGGGTCAATTCTACATTAAAATAATCCTTAACCATGCATTAGAGCAGCAGCAAAGGTGCTGGAAGGTTTTCTAACTACAGATGGCCCTCAGGAGGTGGCAACTGGAGAATGCAGAACACCAGCCCTACCACCTGCATCCCCTGTAATACTGCCAAGTGAGGAGGAATAAGATACGGGCAATGGAGTAAGAGATGCTTTTGCTGAATCTACATTTGAAGAACCGTTATCTGCTGGCTAACCTTCTGGTAGCTAGCTAGCCCATCTGTAAAGCTGCTTTATGCTATCTGTGCAGTATGAAATGGCCCTGCAACAGCCATGCACAGATTCAAAGGAAATGTCACCATCATGAAACCATGTAGATACTAAAGCATTCAGTACAACTCTTCATCTCTCCCATAGAAAATGCAGTATATAATCTGTTAGTCTTCCTGTTAAGCTGAGGGGAATCCAAGACTTAATATATATTTTTGTAATGTTACTGTTTCTATAGCTACCTTTACATTCTCTTGGGCAGAAACAGCCCCAACAGCCTTGATCATATATTTATATATTTTTAACAGCCTTAATCATAATTAATTCAGGTCAGTACATTTATCTTAAAGTGTTAGACATTTTTCTTTTCATTTAGTGACAAGCACGAGTCTATTGTTCTTGTCTGCAAAGAGCACTATTAGTCATCTTACAGAATAAACCTGATAATGAAGAGAAAAAAATAGTCCTACCTTTTGATGTGGTTTGTTTACTTGAAACTGAATTTTTCCTTTTACTTCACAGAGTCAAGTAAAGAGCAGTTTGCCTACACAAACATTGCTGAAGAGCTTGTGAAACTGTTCAAGAAGCAAATAGAGCATGATAAAAAAGAGATGATTTTTGAAGTTTTGGCTCCCCTGGCAGAGAATGGTGAGAATATGATATTTTTTTTCTTACGCTTTTTTTTATTCATTCCGTTATATGTATTTTCGTGTATCGGCGTCTTTTTCAGGGACTAAACGCAGAGTAATTGGCTGCCTTGTTCAGAAGCCGCCATGACTGATCCTTGTGAGGACAGTTTCATATGAAGTGAATAGGTCTTAACTGTCTGAGCATATGACAGGAGCCAACAAATTGTTGATACCAATTCCACCTCGGATTCACTCTGTGTATGATTATGTTATATTTTATTTCCCTGTACCTGCAGTGGGAATATCAAAAGCTGCTTTTTCAAGGGCTTTACAACATTTGTCTGCAAAATGCTGGCTCAAGCATTCACAGTCTGTTACAGCACCAGGACATCAGTCATGACGTCATTTCCTGGGATCGCAGAACCACTGGCATTTCCATTTCCTATGGACGTATTTTTGCAAGGGGCATGTCGATTGCAGAGCTAAGAACTGGATGCTCTCCCCCTACTGTTCATTGGGAGATCACATAAATATAATTTGAGTGTTTGGTAGCATATATTATGGTAGCACATATTATGGTAGCACCAGGTAGCCCCAGAAGACTTGAGCTTCATTCACTGCTCAAGCTAATGCGGGAAGTGATGTGTGCCCGATCACCCCTCCGGGATGTTCCTCCCAAATGAGTTCTTGGTGGTTTGTATAATCTACCATCTGCCCTTAAGGGAAATGAAGAAATGAGTTAACAGGTGGAGCTGGACTGAAGTGGGAAGCAGTTCTGAGTACGGAAGACATCACAGTATTTGATGGCTCTATAACCTTGTTTTAGTCACCCCAGCATTAAAGCTTGTTTGAATGGAATAAATTATTAGAGAGGATTGTAAACTCTAATGATTAGATTTTATCCTACTCTGTGTCTGTGTTACATAGTATAAATCAAGATAAATTTTTACCTCAATTTAAAAAATTTGGTCTTTAAGTTATATGTAAAATCAGGATTCCTTTTTTCAGTTCTAAAAATGCACATTTTGCCAAAACGCAGTCATTTATTACATAATAACTAACAAGCTGCTCTGAGATACGTCCATCCTTGGAGACTGACACAGAATTGGGTTCAGCCTTTTGCGAGTTTGACATATTTCAGTTCAAATGCTTAATTTTTCTTAGACTATGTTTTATAGTGGCAATAAAATTTGAGAAGTTTACTGCTGCTGAATATAACTCAGGTGCTTGCATGTTATGAGGCAGTCAGCTGAACTCTTCCACTGTGGATTCAAGGCATACTTAAATGAGTTCACTGTGCTAGTACTGTTTAGGTGCTTTTGATTGTAGATAATTAGCAATAGGTCAGCAGGCAAAAACATCTAAATGAAGTATTTGCAGAGTCTGGATTTTGGTGGTTGGGGGGTTTTTTTGAGTTTTTTGTTTTGTTTTGTTGTTAAGGACACTGCAGTAGCAATTTATCTTTCAAATCACAGCACACCTGCAACCTGGTATTCTGTAACTAAGGGAACTCTATTTTTTAAAGTACCTCAATGCAAAAGTACCTATTTAAAAAATCCCAAATGGATATTTTTCATTCCCTAACAAAGTTCATGAGAAGGTCAGCTGCTCTTAGAGGAACAATGAACTTCACTCAGGCAAAAAGCCCAGTGACAACAGGAAACAGAGTCAGTCACATCCTTTACCAGAGGTAGAACACTTCTCACCCAACTGTCACTCGTAACCTATATGAAAAAAATATTTCCAAAGCTTTGGCCTTTAAAAATATTTTAACTTGAGTTAAACTCCTTATTGTTAAAACACCATTTCATGCAGAAAGCTAAGAGAAATCCATTTGTTTGCACATTTCTACAGAGTTTTGTAACTGTCCTTTCTAAAATCAGCGTGCAAAAACCACCAGAATCACTTCCATGTAACAAAGACGTAACATGGCATCAAACGACCTGCCATTCCTGCTTCACAGAAAGGGATTTTTGGCATGCAAAGGAGATTCCCAGCTCCAAGTTTACAGGGAAAAACCTGTTAAAGACTGTGTTATAGATATAACAGAAAAAACATTGCTCCCAAGTCCTGTTTCACCACCTGAAAAAAAATTTTATCACCTTCTCTGTTGAGCCTTGTTGCCAATAACTAAGGCATGAGTTTGCCTCATCAGTTTCCAGTTTTTCTTCAATCACAATGAATTTCTCTCCCAACCCAGCCTTTTGAATTTGTCCTTACTGTACTCCTCCTGCAACCCTTTCAATGAATGGCAGAAGTCTTGGCTCAGTGATTAGTTGCTCTGAGATTTCTTCAAGAAGTTCTGTATTTTATGCTTGCATGTCTTACTGAAGTCAGTAGCTCTTCTGTACATGAAATAGAAGAAAAAACCCTAAGTTTGTTCTGCAACACAGTTGAAAGTCTTTGGAAAGTCCAGACATGACACAGTCCTTACGAGTCTGCTGCGTGATGACTGAAATGCCAGAAGTTTGCTGTAGAGATATATCCTCACTTTTGAGAAGTAAAGAGCAGCTCCATACACTTCCACATACAGTTGTGCTCTAAAGGCAGTCCAGGGCTGGGGGAGCACCTGGTAGATGAATACTAACAGAAGTTGCCCCTGAGAATTTAAAATAAAAAAGTTGCAGTTTTATCTGCACAAACTGTCAGTGAAACCATTGACTTCACTACTTCTTTTCACAGTCTGTCCTGCATGCATGTACAATAGATGTATTAAAAATCCCGATTCTGACTCCTATTATTCACGCTATTCTTCAGATGTCATTAAACTGCAGCTGGTTGAAGCAGGCTTGGTGGAGTGCTTACTTGAGATCGTCCAGAAGACTGTGGACAGTGACAAAGAGGATGATATTGCAGAGCTTAAAACAGCTTCTGATCTTATGGTTTTATTATTGCTTGGAGGTGAGTACAGTGTGTCACTACCTTCTGCAAAAGCAACAGCAGATACTTGTAATGCCATTTGGCTGCTGGATTTTACTATTTATTGATTTTCTAAATAATACAGAGGACCTGCTACCTGCCAGTTAATGTTTAATGGGTCAGATTTTGTCTCTCTTCCCATTGCAGGACTGGGTTAATTGTAGTGAAGCCAGCAGAGCTTCACAGATATAAAGAGAATTTTCCCTAACAAACACTTCTTTGGCTTGTTGACTGTGTATGCTTTTTACCCCAGATGAATCCATGCAAAAGTTATTTGAAGGAGGAAAAGGCAGTGTGTTCCAAAGAGTACTTTCATGGATTCCTTCCAATAGCCATCAGCTACAGCTTGCAGGAGCACTGGCTATTGCAAATTTTGCCAGAAATGGTAAGAATATGCCATAATAGTTTGTGTTAATTTATCTGTGCCCTTCTATCACGCTCTTTCTGTACAGCTACAAAGAAAAACTGCATGTCGTGGTAAAGCTGGTATTGAGCTATACAGCAACATCAGTAGTTTTATGCTTTACAATCCTGGAAAGCATTAAGCCTACTTTAAAAACACTGTTTCACGTTTGTAGAGAGGTATAGGGGATTTCTGCTGTCTTCTGTGTTTCTTACATCACTCTTCTAAAATTTGTCACGAGCACTGCAACTCCCAATGGTGATGCTGGTCAAATTCTCAACGATAAAATCTAGAAAGGAGCAAGGATATAACCCTTCTATTCTTAAAAAGCTCTTGTAAAAATCTTAGTAATAGTCTTTCATTCACAAGTGACTTGTCTCATCTCACACAGACGGAAACTGCATCCATATGGTGGATAATGGCATAGTTCAAAAGTTGATGGATCTGCTAGACAGACATGTGGAGGATGGAAATGTAACTGTGCAGCACGCTGCACTGAGTGCTCTCAGAAACCTGGCTATTCCTGGTAAGCCTCACTTTGCATTGCTAATTACCCGAAGGTGAAATGCTGTTCCCCCATTGCATCCCTCCAGGGGATGAGGGTGGGAGAACTGACTGACAGTGCCAGAGGCAGGTCAGACTGCTGCTTTTCATTCAGGCCCATCATTGCTTTTATGTCTCTTGCACAGCAGTTGTGACAAGCAGTTTTAAAGAGGTCACAGGCCTATTAACCATTCTTTGCCACTCTCATCCCACAGTACCATCCCCCACCAAGGAAAGGGCAGCTTGGTAATAGGCAGGGAGCTGAGGAGGCCTCGGATATGATTTCTCAATCCTTTCTGTCCAAAGCACTGCATTTTGTTTGTTTGTTTGTTTCACTTGAGATCTCTCTAACAGCTGAGGGTCCCACCAGAGAGCAGTGCCCGTTTTGTTGAAACACTGCAGCTTACTGTGACTTCCTCAGGCTTTAACAATTCCCAAATTAAAGCTGGAGATAGCCTGTTAGAATAGCCAGACTACTGCAATTAGTTACTGTTTGTAGACAATGAACTGAATGCTAATTTTGTCATTTTTAGTAAATTAATTTGTATGAGTTTTGATCACCCAAGCATAAAAGGCAGAGCACATGCACATAAAAATAAAGCAAGTCTGTAATACTTGTGTATGCTTTCTTGTACCAAGCCAAAAATAAGTCTTTCATCCATTTAACCTTATTTTACTATCTGCAGTTATGACAAACAAAAACTTTCTAAAAATTATCGTGCATACATAACTAAACCCATGCAGCTTTAGTAGTATGCCATTTGCTTACCTTTCTCAGGCAAGTAATTCTATTTAAACTTCCATCGGTCAGTGAGCTTCCCTGTAGTCAGTGCTCAAGGATGTCTGCCAGAGACCTACGTTAAGTTTTAATGTATACTGTTATAGAAAAATGAGCAAGTAATAACTGGCTTCAGTGATGAACTGCTTGTTAAACACTGCTTTGAATATGAAATATGTGGAGAACGTAGACTAGTGGAGGGGATGAAAGAGGGTTTAGGGGGGGCAATACAAGGATTACAGGCTCCAGACATGTCAGGCCACAATGCTATTTGTATAAGGTACAGCTCCGCTAATTAGATGCTTTAGTTCTTTTGCCTATGTGAAATAGAAGAGTTGTTGGGAATCAGAGAAGTTTCCTCATATTTTAGGGTGCAAACACCAGCCTGGGCTTCTGCTTGACGCATTTTGTGGAAGGCGCCACACCATGGGGGAAAAGTCAGCCTTCAGTTTATGTTCAGGCTGAACGCTGTAAATAAGAAGTGCATGCTAGGAAAAAGCACTTAATTTCATACCTGTGTCGCAGCAACTGTGACATCTTCCCACAATGCAGTAATGTCAGTGCAGACTCATGTTCCTGAAGTCTGTGTTCGCAAGCTATTTTTCAAACTGTGTCTGAAAATTTGCTTCAAGACTGTCTTGGAAATAAACTGCATCTTCCAGAAATGTTCTTGAGATCATTCCTGTTCTTTATTCATGCAGTTGTAAATAAGGCTAAGATGCTATCAGCTGGTGTTGCAGAAGCTGTGTTGAAATTTCTCAGATCTGAGATGCCCCCTGTTCAGTTCAAGCTGCTGGGAACATTAAGAATGTTAATAGATGCACAAGGTAAAAATAAACTGTTCTTTATGTTAAATGATTCTCTTTGGTTCAGTCTGTGATATGCTGCCAAGGTTCTTACAAGAGGGAAGCAGAGGATTTCTTCAAATTTTATTCCTGAAGTCTTGAAATAAATTTAATACATATGCAGAGGGAGAGGAATGTGGGTTGATTTTTTTTCAGAACTAAATTGACTACCAGGGACCTTCAGAATAGGTGTCAAATGCTTATTTACTTTTGTACTTCAGAACTTATCTACACTGTCACATTACAAGCACGTATTGAGGCGTGAGTGTTTTAAGCTACCCCTCCTGTTTTGCTGTTCACTTATTGCATTTGCTGGCTGTATGTAGCTCCTTGGAACAGACTAATGCACTTCTTAATTGATAAACTGCAAGTTCAAAATGAACAAGCACCTTGTAGTTTAACAGCTTGTTCCAGGATGAGGATTTATAAAATCAGAAGTCTGAAAAACCCAAAGTAGTTAATGAGATAAATTAGTCAAGTATTTATTTTTGATCCAGTCCTGCAGATTTTTTCAAAAGATCCATTCTAGTTCTAACAAAGCTATTAGATGTGAAATAGAAATTCGTTGAAGAAATTTATGTGACTTATAATCTATAAAACCTAATCTAACTGACCACAACGCTCCCTTCCAGCAGCAGTCCCTTCTGGTTTTAAATTTTTGAGCTAGCTCACCTGGGAATGTAATACCACCTGTATTTTCCCTACTGTTAATCAATGCACAAGTCTCATTTACTGGGTTGATAAATTGTTTTCAAAAACTGGATTAGGAATTTTTTTTGTGCTTTGTTTCTATTTTGACAGGCTTTACTTGCTTCCATGCAGCCTAGACTTTTCCCACTGTTAGTGCAAGCTAGTGAAGTTCTCTACCTAAACTCCTCCTAGTTAGTAACTTTCAGCTTCTTTTTCTAGCAATTTTCTTGCTTAACTTTTTTTTTGTGTTATTGGCTCTGAAATTGTGTAGCAGAAGCAGCTGAACAGCTGGGCAAAAATGTAAAACTGGTGGAACGATTGGTGGAGTGGTGTGAAGCCAAGGATCACGCAGGTGTGATGGGAGAGTCCAACAGACTACTTTCTGCACTTATACGACACAGCAAATCAAAAGTAAGTTAGTGGTGAAAAAGGTCAGCTTGTAAGAACTAAGAGTTACCTCTGCACTTGGTATTGGTAGCCGAGGCCTCCAGCATGTAACCAACCTGGCTCTCCAGAAGGATGAATTCATGTGTTACACCTCCTCTGCCTCTGAGACCTGCCAGTCAGACCCAAGCGGCAGGTTTAAATGCTCACTGGAACTATGTAGTTAAAAAAAAATTGAAACAAAGCAAAACAATTTCAGAGTGGTGGCACAGTTGAAGGAACACATTTAGGATTCATGTGGCTAAGTCTTGACTCATTTTTATTTGCATTGTATCCTGTACAAGTTCAGCATGCCATATTTTCTATGTTTTAATGATGCTATATATGAAGATTCTTTGCACTCAGTTGTTATGATCTTGCTATATATTTATATAAAAATGAGATCTACAAATAGTCTGTCCCCCTAGTCTTCATATAGCATATTTCAGAGTTTTGAGATTCTAATGAATCATTAGAAATTATCATTTATTCCAAATTCTAACAGAAGCTGGTTTGTACACAGCAAAAGGTATGACAATAAGGAGAAACTGTGGGACAGATGAGTTCTGTCCCTCCCATCACCTTCATGTCAACTAAGTACCTTTACATAAGCAGTTCAAGTCCACACTCCTTGCTCAGGAGAGTATTAGGCAAAACAGAGCCCTAGAAGGGACGAAAGCATCTCATCTGGAAACAAGCTATTTCAGGCTCAGACTTCATTTAGTGTGTTCACTGATATGAACACAGGCTGCACGACTGAGTTTAAATAGCAAGGGTGCTTTGGACAACTCGCACTTTAATAGTGACCTCTTCATTCACGCATAGCATTTGCAAAGCGAAAAACATATTGTGGACCTGATCTATACTGAGCGTCTCCAAAACCAAATCAACAGGACTTAACAAGATTTAAATCTTTCCTTATTTCTAAAATTACTGTGTCTCTCTGATGCCTACTCTCCATTTTATGTTCAGCCTCTAAACTGATCAGGTTTCGTTTTTTCTGAGTTCTCATTTTTTCTACACCCCAAATACACAGTCCATAAGATGCATGTGTAAATGGCATGCGCCACCACAGATGTGAGTTTTTATCAATACTCTCTACAGGAAAACATAATTCAGTCCTAAATACAGAGACGTTTTTGATGGCATCAAATAGGTATTGATAGACAGGTTAACAGAATTATCACAGATGAACTTTGTGTGGTTTATGTACTTCTAGAGGAAACTTGACAGGGAGGCAAGTGAGCGTGGGGTTTTTTTAATGCTTTTACTGCCCTCTAGGGTTGAAAATGAGTACAACTGCGTGGTTCTTTAGAGCACATTAAATTTTAATTTGGTTTTTAATTTTAAAGGATTTGGGATAATATTTACAAAAGTGACAGTCGTTTAGAAAACTTATATCTCATTCTAAAAAATGGAATAGGTACTTGTGAGTTAAACCACACTAGCACCAAACCTCACTGCTGTCATCTCTTCTATTTGGTACTGCCTTTTAGAGGGTGATATTCACCAAAATAAAAAATTCCACTGTCAAAGGTGCTGATTGATTCCCAAGGCTTATATAGCCAAAATTCCATACCAATTCAAACAGTAATTAGCACTTCTCAGATTATTCCATTAAGTCTCAGAATTACTTTGGAGTTCCTCCAGAAAAATCACAAATAATAAAACACATCATTGCAAGTAAGGAAAAATATAAAAATACTTATATGGCTGCATACATTATGACATTCAGAAAAAACAGGTCTTATATGTGAAATTCTTGAGTCATTAGGCTATGACTCGTGCCACTAGCGTCATCAGTATGATTAGCTAAAAACATTTCCGTTTTCAAGGATTATGATCATATTGTGTCTATCTCCTTGCATAAAGAACATCACTGCATAGCTTGTGCAAGCACTGGATCATAAGTCATTCTAAACACATATCAGTTAATGAGTTTTGACTTGTGGCTGGAGTTAGAAAGGGATGTGTGCTTTAAATGGAAATTCAACACATTGATTAAAAATTTAAATCAGCTTCTTATTTCAAGAAATAACTACTACTTCAAAACTTTGTGCACCCACAGAACAAATAAAAAAAATAGAAAACAAATCACATTTCCTTGAACAGTTTCCCTTCAGCATACCAAGATACCTGATTTTTTCAAGCAAACATTTTGCAAGTATTTTTGGGACATGTAGTGGTGAAAACATTAGGTGCAAACTCACTTTTTTAATGATAATTAATAAGTAATCAAAGACCTGCAGACACCAGAAGTCTTTATTCATCCTTTTTACATATGTAAGTTGGATCAAGTTTTGGACTTGAAAACAGAATTCCATCTACATATTTTTAAATTGCTTTAAAGCCATTTAACTAAGCATTTTCATTTCAAGTACACCATTTCTATTACGTAGTAAGGTGTAATATTTGTGATCTCATCTGTCTGAACATGAAAACTCTGAAATTTCATGGAGAGAGATGAAGGATTTGATAACTTTAATAAAAATATTCTTGTGTCTCCTTTACCCAAATAGGTGGTTTGTTGGGTGCTTTTGATAAGCTGCTCTGAACATCACAACATAAAGAAGGGGAAACTGATCATCTTTGAACACCAGCTGAGTTCAAACATTAGAGAGTGGGTCATTGTTAGGTGACTGATGGCACATCATGAGAACTTGAGTTACACAGTATAACCTGTAAGACAGTTACATGTGTCTTCACTTAATCATGTGTTAACTGGCTTGGTTTAACAGGTTGTATCTTATAATTGCAGAGTAATAGCACATAATTTAGAGGCCCACATGTATGTGCACTTATTTATAAAGTGACAGTGCATAAAGCCAACGAGTATCCTTACCCAAAGACAACATAGCATCCATGACAATTTCATTACTTAATACAGTTTGTATGCAATGCAGATTTTTTTTCATTTCTGTTATTTATTTTAGGATGTAATTAGGACCATTGTACAGAGTGGTGGCATCAAGCATTTAGTAACCATGGCAACCAGTGAACACGTAATAATGCAAAACGAAGCTCTTGTTGCGCTGGCATTAATAGCAGCTTTAGAGTTAGGTGAGTATCCGAGTGGTTAACTCATACCTGTTTTCTTTCCAGTCTGTGCCCAAGAGAAGCTGTAGAAGGAGGGTTGTGTGAGTTTCCTTGGCAATGTAGAAAAGCCTCCTCCTTCCACCTGCCTTTCAGTAGCATGGAAATACATGGCAGTTCATGCAGACGTAGGCAGGCAAAAGGTTACGCAGAAAACTGGAGTTTGCTGGTAATACAGTGTCTGCTCCATCATTCCGGGAGGTGATCGCATGATCTAGAAAGGTCCTCGAACATAAAAGGCTAACAGTTAATAAAATCATAATTTGGAGCGGAGACTGTATGACCTGACTACATTCTTACACTGGAATGGTTAATGCCCTTTTGAGAGGGCTTATCAAAGTAAAACTTTCACTTACCTAATTTGCGAGAGCTGGAGAATACACACAGAGGTGGATGCCCCCCAAATGTCTTGTATTACTAAGTTCCACAGAAATAGGTGCCGTATGAAGGCTGAGATGATTACATATCATGACTTGCCTTTGTAGTACCTCAGCTTACCAAACAAAAAGGTAAATGCCCAACAGAGGTTTTGTTTATCCTATCTGCTTGCTTATTAACTAAGGTAACAAGCTAAACAAGCAACATTACATATTTTTGCTCTTTATTTCACCTCTTGCCATCATGTACTAGAAGAATGCTATGGTCAGCTTCCAAATCACTGCCAATGCATCAGGGAATTGTTTTAATTAAAGGGAAGAATGTTCCTATTCACAAGACTCATGTAACCCTTCTTTGTCTTCAGACATTTAAAGGTTTCGAGCCTGAATTCAGTAGACTTTTTTTAGAAAACTACAGAGGAAATAACTCACACTCTGATCATGAGAAGTTTTTCCCAGCCTTTCCAATGGACCCTGAGTTCCCTCTGCCATGGAATCAAGAATTACACCATCTGTATTTACTCAAAATTTCCAAAACCAAATTCAGGCAATGGAAGTCTTGAAAACTGCAGGTGTTGGCCTCAATTGGTAGAAACCCTGATGGCTTTTCCATCCGCTCACTGCATATTTTAAGACTGGATTTTATCATTAAACCCTGTGATTGTCCTTTCAAGCAGTTAGGCTAGTTTACATTTTTATAGCAAGAGCTGTGGTTCCTATCATCGTACCATCTAAGGTGTACTTCAGTTTTATGCCAATGAGTTATGTACCACAGCACCACTTTCACTACAGTGAGAGATCCAGGTTTCAATAAATGGCTAACACACAGAAGCATCAAAGCAAGCGGCGCTTCCAGATTTACAACTTTTCACTTGTATTTCAGTCACTGCTGAAAAGGATCTTGAAAATGCTCAACTTGTTCAGATTCTACACAGACTGCTCTCAGATGACAGGAGTGCTCCAGAAATAAAATACAACTCCATGGTGCTGATCTGTGCCCTTATAGGATCTGGTGAGTATTCAGGAGGGGCTTTCCTACGAGATTTCTGTATTTAACCTTAGTTCTGTCTTTTAGCCTGAACATAGAACGTGTGCAAATGCACTCTGAGACCGGTTCTCTGTTCACAATGAATGTACACAGGTTTCCATTGACTGTGACACTTTATTTATAGCGTTTATTTATAGTGTCAAGAAAGAGGCTGTTAACTCAGTTTTGAATTTTAACTGAAGCAATTGGACTCTGGTTTCTGCAGGATGCAGCTACCTCAATCTTTGACTGACAGGAGAGAAATGAAAGACATTTAAAACTGTACAGTATCAGACTCTCTTTGCAAATGTGCAGATAACAAGAACTTTATTTTCACCTTTAGCTGGAAGTTCCCCATAATTGGTATGTGGTGGCTTTTTTTAATTGGTCAACTTACTCAAGTAAGGCAAGGAGCCTCCTCACTTCTAGTTTTAAATTCCTACAAAAATGATAGGAAACAAAGATACAGGTAATATTTGCAGAGACACACGTGCACAGAAATGAGTACTTAGTACGGCACATCGGCTATAACCCTGCTTTAGAAGGGATCCTCACATTTACCTCACTAGGAAGAGTCCTCACATGCTCAGCCCACCAGGCACAACTGTTCAGGGTTGCTTTGAAAGATGAGGAGGACATGCTCTAACACATGCCAGTGCTGGATGCTGTAAAGTCTAATCTTTCTGAGCTAACCCTCTGCTAAAGGTCAGACTGTTTTGAGGATGGTGTAGCAGGCTATGATTTGATACTGCAGCTTCCCACCTGTGTGTGGGCAAACAAAAAAAACCCAAACAAACAAAAAGAAGAGCAAGCTGTCATGGGGAAACTGGATTTCCAGATGAGGTTTCAAGAACTGGCTGTGTTTCTTTCATTCACTTCTTTAAGAAGTATTTACTCTGTGGAAGGAGAGCAAATTTCATTCCATAAAGGCTTCAGAATTTCCAGACAACTAAGATGACAAAGAACTGGATTAAGTACAGAAAGGTGGAAACTCAGAGCCTGTCTGCACACAGCTTGCCAAGTGTAAAACAGTTGAAGGTTCTTGACAGATGAGTTTACAGCAATTCAGCTGATTAAAAGTTATCATAGCTGAGCATCTGCTGGCTCTGTAAACACAGCTGCCTTTTTTTTGTTGTTGTTGTTGTTCTTAGAGTTCACCATGCCCACTCTAAGTGTAACTCTGGTGACCTACCTGTACATCCATGCGACTGAATGCTGTAGTACTGCCATCTTAAAGGAACAAATACTTGGTTTTAGAGCAGTATCGAATCATAAAAATCATTGCATTGTTTGTGTTGGAAGGGATCATAGAGATCCTCTAGTTCCAACCCCGCTGCCATGGGCAGGAACACCTCCCACTAGACCAGGTTGCTCAAAGGCCTGTGCAACCTGGCCTTGAACACTGCAGGGCATGGGGCACCCACAGCTTCTCTGGGCAACCTGTTCCAGTGTCTCACCACCCTCACAGTAAAGAATTTCTTCCCAAGAGCTCCTTTAAATCTACCCTCTTTCTGTTTAAAACCATTACCCTTCATCCTATCACTACACTCTCTGAATAGAAGAGTCCCTCCCGATCTTTCCTGGAGGCCCCCTTTAGGGACCAGAAGGCCACTGTAAGGTCTCCCCAGTGCCTTCTCTTCTCCAGGCTGAACAGCCCCAGCTCTCTCAAGTGTGTCTTCATAGGAGAGGTGCTCCAGCCCTCGGATCATCTTTGTGGCCCTCCTCTGGACTTTCTCCAACAGGTCCATGTCCTTCTTATGCTGGGGGCCCCAGAGCTGGACACAGTACTGCAGGTGGGGTCTCACCAGAGCAGAGTAGTATATGTACAATATTGTATATACATATTAATGTACAAAGATTGTGCTCAAAGTCTGCTAACAAGCCTCAGCTCCCAGTAATGTTAAAGGCGTAATTTAGATGTTATTCACAACCATTTTGTGCTTGGGATTATCCATCCATTTTACAGCAGAAACCTTTCTGCAGAGGTTCCCCCTCAGCCTCACTGTGTTGTTCTTGTGTGTATTCCTGCTGCTTCCAACTAAAATAATCCTCAAAAATTCTGCCTGACACTTGCATTTTCCCTTCCCCGAGTCTTGTCACCTGCAAGACTGATCAAGTTATTTAAAGTCAAATACCTGTTTCTATTCCACCAGAGCAGGGAACAGTCTTGCCTTAGAGGGTTAGAAAACCCTCTAAGGGTTATCCAACTGGCAGAGTTCAGTCTGCCACCACACTGTAAGCTTTGCCTGGACACAAGGCATCTTAGCCAGCTCCCAGGGAACAGACAGCACGTTATTGCACTATGCAGCTGTAAAGTTAAGGCACAGCACTTGGCTGGTGCAGTGTTCATCCCCACTGCCCGATGAACAGACCTGTGTAACATCAGTGAGTACATGGGAGTAATAACTGAGGAACCCTGGTATTAACTTTCGATTTTTTTTAACTATTTTAACCAAGGGGGGGTGTGGGAATCAAAGAGCCAGGAGTGCTCTTTGCACATGAAAATACTAAATTACATCTCCCTCCCAGCTCTGCCTCTAACTTAACTTTCACCACTGTCTCCATGCAGTGAGTATTTATATTTACATTTCCATATTCTACTGTAAACAGACCTGTGTAGCCATTTTAAAGTAACTGACCCCAGTATAGCTCCATAAAGACTAGAAGCGGTCGCACTGGTTTAATTATTGGTAAATGTAATTCTCCAGTGACCACTGTCATTACTATCCTTTGTTACAGGGTATCTGGCATCACATTTAACTTGCTGTTGCCAACAGCTGTGTGTTAAGCAGTAAATATTTATATGTGATTTTTGCCATCTGGAAGTTGTTCTTGCAACTGAGTGAATGGATGGAAAGAGGGAAAAATTAGGACAATGGAAACATGTAACAAAGAATCAGCAAAAGCAGAGCATTCATAGCTGGCACAGTCAATTCTGTGTGTGAGGGTCTCCAGGCTCACAGGAATCTGGATGTTAAGCAGAAGTATTCAGCCACTGTAAAGCACAATAAATTCCTGAAATTCAGTTCAGTAACACCTGCTTAAATGTGATGATACCTCAGCAATCTGAGAAAGAGCGGGAAGCACTTACACAGCATAATCACCCCAACAGCTTCACTGATACTGCTCTACATACAGGTTCCCAGGTGCACAGCAGTGGAGAGTGCCCAGTAAACTGCAAGAAAACTGAAAATGTGAACAAGAAAGTAGGTAGGAAGGGAAACAAATGTCAAAGTTTGCTATTAAGAAAAAGTAAATTTGCACAGCATACAGCATAGCTAATCTGAAACAGATGGTTGGTATTTCTCCTGGGAAGCTCATGGATGAGGCCCCCAACAGCACCTGGGAAGCAAAAAAAAAAAATGTACATAGGTGTTTGTTGCTGAGTAGGAGTTCACTAAAGCGGCCTGAACAGGGCATGAAACACAACCAACTGCTTTGGATCTCAACGGTGAGATGTCTAGAGTACAGGGGTTTGAGAAAACTCTTTTTGTTTTTTGGGTTTTTTTTTGTTTGATTGGTTGGGTTTTTTTAATGCTCAATTTTAGGGGTTGTTGCCAACCTTTCCTTATTAGTACAAAGTACAGTTCAATCCAGGATCAAAACTAAAGCGGTGTCTCACAGTTTTGAGTAAGATGTAAGCGCTGCATATATATGCACAGCATTGGGCAATGCACCATGTGGTGTGTTTGTACTAACTTCAGAGCTGAACTGTAAATGAACAGCTTACAGTGACCCTGTGGTGACACATCCATTGAAGAACAACATTACCCACTTCACACCCCCACATGAAAAACCAGAGCTGATTTGATACAGACAAATGACATAGTGAACCTTTCAAGGCAAGCTCACTTACTCAGGCTAGATTAAGGAATAACGCATAAAAATACTTTTACCAAAATTACTTCCTAAGCATCTGTTTTGGAAGGCAATCCAGGTGGAAATTCTTAACTGCTATGCAATGGCTTCCTCCCTCATTTCTACCTGAAATCTGTGGAGTCTGCGCATGCCCCAGGCCCTGGAGAGTTTCCTCTCCATCCTCAAAACCAATTCAAAAAAATAAATAAAAAAAATAACATGTACACACTTGTGTGCTTATGTACATCCGGGGTTCAGTAGAAAAGTTGCCCACACTCGCCAAGCTTTTGTGTTCTTTTGCCCGACTCATAGAAAGCACCATTTCTTTTACTGTTTCTTTTTCCAGAACCTCTTCAAAAGGAAGTGCAGAGCATGGCATTTCTAGAAGTCGTATCAAAACTCCGCAGCCATGAGAACAAAACTGTTGCCCAGCAGGCCTCACTAACAGAGCAGAGACTGGCTGTAGAAAGCTGAGGAAGGTCTTGTTTCCAGTGCATCCATACAGATTTCACTTTTGTCCTCCGTCCTGCTGCCGCTCCTGCTATGTTTTCCACTGTATCACTCGTGCATGCGTGTAATGTTCCCACACAAATTGATGAACTGCTGTAGGTACCCGTCCAAAAAGGTTTCTACAAATTCATAGGTGGTGTTAACATGAACCTGTCTCCACCCGTAACTGTTCTACTTGTATTCTTGTTGCTTGGGCCACATAGTAGAATGTGCATGTTGTAGTCCTATGATGATGTAGAAGTGGTACTACACAATGACTCTTTCCTCACGCCCCCTAACTGCATACCAATGTACTACTAAATTAGGGACAATACAAAATGCAGCAAGTCCAGACTAGTGTGCTGACTCTAGGATTAAGAAGTAAATCTAGCTCCATTTTTGGTGCTTTGGAGATTCAGGTTTGAATGCAATGTACTGCTGCTCATTCACTGGTCTTGCCTATTAATGTCAAACTCATGGTACCTAGAGGTAACAAATAAAATCTCAGTGCTCTCACTTTATCCTGTGGTTTGTCCTTTTTTGTCGTCACACGCAGAAGCCGCGGCTGTACCACCATGCACTGGTGGGGACCCCTTTTCGTTCCCAGCTCTGACCCCGACACAATCACTGCCTTTCAGTTGAGCGATTACAAAGGAAACAATTCCAACCACTTTCACTGTGTATGCTTACACAGAGGCACTCTGTGGTTTAACAATCGTGCGTTTCAACAGGAATACACTATACAATCCTTATCCTATAAAGCCATGTGGGTATAAGCGCTCTCAGGCTTGCTGGGGATTGGGGTTTGTTTCTTAGGGTTTTTATATAGATGGATTTTTAAAGGCATAGCTTGCAGCAACTTTTCAACAGAACCCCACCGAGGGAGAAATGCAGCATGCAAGAGTCTTCCTTTTTCTCCTTTCCTAGGTAAAGGAGTTGGGAAATTCCCAGTTTAAGCATCTTATCTCACAGCTCCTCTTTTTGTAGGTTTGTAACATGCCAGCGAGCAAACCAGCAGATGACCCTGGCAAAACAGGGAACAGTTGGGATAGCAGTTTCCAGCAAGCCAGCACATGTTATTTTTGACTGTGTGATACCATTGTGTAGCTCGATCGAGCCCACAATGCACAATGATCACAAGGGCTACAACATTTTAAAGTGAATTCAGCACTCCCAGTGCTGAAGTGCCAGCCTCAGAAGTTTCAGGCTCCTTTTTTCAGCAGAGGCAGCAAACCCAGAGGCCAAGCACCCATCGCCCCCACAATCCTATGCCACACAGTTGCAAAAATACTGCTTTTGACCTTCCCAGGTTTACTCCCCTGCTCCATGAAACCACTGGCTGTCTCTCAGACTCTGTGATGGACAGATGTCAGTCATGAAGGAAAATGGATTATGTACACAATCTGGGTATGAGAAGAAACTTGCCTCTACAGTCAGTTTAAGTTCCGAGACTGTACCAAAATGTGGTGGATGCTACAGGAGTATTCACACAGCAGAGATTCTGCAGAAAAAGCTTCTAATACTATACCTCACAACAGCCTCTTAAAAAAATAACTCAAGACATTTGCTAGTAATAGTGCAATAAAGCCACTGACAGAGCATAGAGCTGTGAACACAGACCAGGACCCCAAGACATCAGGCTCCAAATAACACAGAACCTCTGCACTGCTGAACGTAACCAGCATGTTTACGGTCACAGTTCATAGTGGACCCACATGAGCCCAGGTTTTCTCAGGCTTAGAAGTAATTTCCACTGATTTAAATATATCCCAAAATACATTTGAAAGACCAGTTATCAATGACTTACCTGGTTCTATAAAGAGACTATTCCTTTCAACATCGGTATAAACCGCAAGCACTCACACGAGCTGATTGTAACTGACAAAGTTGTGACACTGACAAAAATTCTCATTCACCTGGTTGTCTAACTAGACCTCAGGTTAAGCATTAGCCATATCCTTATCACCAAATTTTTCTCAGGGATACTACTGTCACAGCAAGCACAAAGGCCAACACTTACATCCTTCTACTTTCAGATGGTTTCCCTGGATGGAATACCTTACATTTCTAGATAAAATCTGTGCTAAGCCTATACACAGAAGGAAAGTCTGCATAAGGGCAAGGATGGGTGCATGTCACAGTCAAAGGAGGTAATTGGAGAGATTGCATCTATCCACACAAACACTGTGCTGTTCTGACATGTGCTGCAGCCTGCAGGTCATTTCTACATAGCTGATAAATCATTTATCCTCTGAGCCCCTTTTAATAAGAGAAACAGGATCTATGGATATTACTATCATGTGCATTTCACTACTCGACTGAAGTCAACTGAATCGAAACTGCTGACAATAGTTCTGATTAGATGTTCAGTAGATAGATTACATCTAAGCAAAGCTTGACAGCTGCTGCTCAGACTATTTTTATGACAGTGATGCCAGACATCGGACCTTTTCGTTTGTCTACTGCCACAGCAAACCATGCTAAAACAATCACTGCTGCCACACTGCACATGGCAGGCAGTACCTCCCTGGTGTGTGACATTTGTCTGCACCTGTACGACTTCTGCAAGACCTAGCATCACAACAGTCAGGAAGATTAGAAGCACACATACGTTTTTACATTTCACAGTGTGGAAATACAAGGCAAAGTTGCACTTCGGGTAAAGCATAAACCCCAACAATACAGGCCTTGGATCCAGAGGACCCAATGGTCAAATGAGCCCATGAGCCACAGAAAAGGTCATTTGTTTCAAGAGTCCTGGAAATGGTAACCAGCCACAACTTCAAGAAACCATATGCAAGTCTGTTAAGAGTTTGACAGAATGTAGGTAGCCACTGCTGGTCTCCCCCTCCATTGTGAAAATGGCTTATCCAAGTGTGTCACATCTATGCATGTTACGAAGATGCAGGCAATGCCCTTGACTTTGCTTCTTTTTGGTTGACTTTCGTTCTTCCCTTCCCCTGCAAGGCATCAAAGTTTGCATTCTTATTTTGCCAAGTCATTTCCATACATTCAGATACATGACATACATTCAGTATATGCCTGAAATATGCAAAGGGTGTTGGACTTCAGTTTGGATAAAGAGACATGCTTCTAAATCACTGACGGTGGTGTTTTGTAGACAAAACTGTAGGTTTGAGACATAGAATAGGATTAGCTTGCTCTACAGTTTTTGAAATACTAAATACTGGTGGTCTTCCTCCATTGTCTAAACAGGCACAAGACATCATTGCCCATTTTTACCTGCACCATAAAATAAGCCAGCTCTCACTACTTCTGTTGTGACACGCTGCACTTAGAAAAGTGAAATTCCCACCTTCCTTTACAGAAGTTTAACTGAGTGAGTCATGACAAATCCCCTTTGTGCTGCTCCCTGCAAAGCAGCAACTTCTGCACACTTCAGGGTCACTAAAGTGATCAGAGGGAGAGCGCCAACAGTTGTACTAAGCAGCAGCCACAGCAGCCTGAGGAACACCAGCGACCTGTCAGAAAGAAGCAGAGTATGTTCATTAGCCAGTGACTTTCACAACAGTTGACAGTAGATATGGGATCTCCTCATGTGGGGATGAGCTCTTCACCTATTAGCTTATTACTCATTTAAGGGCAGCCAGTGGCAGCGTGATAATACGTTTTGTGTCTTAAGTAGAACACAATATTCTACATTGTATATGAGAAACTTGGGGATTTATTTCCCCTGTTAGTTTGGGGAAGGGCAGGCAGGGGGTCTTCCCCAGGGGGAATTGTGCATGAATGTATCTTGTTGAGTGCTACAGCAAGAGTACACATTCACAACATCATATTTCACGCAGTTTTATTTATAAAATTGTAATTATCTAACAAATTGCATATAAAATGATTTACTTCAAGTAAATACAGAATACTGCACAACTATTAAAACTATCGTATTGTCCATCGTAAGTGTATTAAAACATTCCTAAAAAATGCCTCTATTAAAAAACAAAAACCCAAGAACACAAGTAGCATGATCAAGACCACTTTCAATAGCTTAAAATGAATTACCAGGAAGTTGCATTAACTTCCTAAGTAGACTCCAGTTACATCCATTGAGATCAGCATGTGATACAATACCACAGTCTAATGCTAAAGATGACGAGTAATACATTATGCACCTCATCTATGCTTTTCTCTAGACTGAAGGTAACCAGTCCAAAATCAGAAAACTAAAGCTCAAGTCAAACTCTACTGGGCATGCAGTTCTGTTATAGCAATACTTTCAATCGGTAAGTGTAGTTGGCTTTTACAATCAATTTTACAACTGATAAAAAAGGAACACAAGAGAATACATTCGTATAAAAAGGAATGATACACAAAGGGTAAATACCGACACGTTTCCGTACACCCCAGATGAACCAGAGAGATTCAGTTGGAACTAATCTGGAATATATGTATCGGAGACAGGTCTGAGTCACAAAACCCAAATCCCAACCTCCCCAGAGCTCAAGGTAGTATCAGGTCCATCTCTACTATGTACACAGCATGAACATGAACACACATACAGATGGAGCTTTTTATTAACACATTTATATTGCCGAAACACAAAAGAGCTAGCAGTGCTGCCTGGTGCACACTAGTAGTCACAATACTTATTTTTATACCCTATGTTAAGGGGGACAGATGCGTTTTGTTTTTTTCTTTTCTTCAAAGTGGCAAAATCTGGTAGCTAATGGATCCAACAGGGTAGTTTTATTTTATTTGCTTTAGAGAGCTTCATGACCAATTACATATATCTGAAAAAGCTTCAGAGAGACATCAAAAATGGGAGGGAGGAACTGGAACCTTCAACAGTGCTTGGCACCTGTTAAGATCTAATCTCCTTCCTAGGTATTTGCAGAACTGCCATTTCAATGCACCCAAAAGGCACACAGAGCAAGAAGGGAAAATTCACACGAGAGTTTCTCTTGTAACCAACATCGTTAACCAGAATCAATTTTACCAAGGGCATCTCTAAACCAGTAAAAACACAGATTAATGTCCAGGACAGTTCTTATAGCACCATGTTTACTCCTGCCGCAAGTGATGGCAACCTCCCATAACTGGTAGGGGGTGCTGACTCCGACCCTCCATTTTACAGTCTAAGGACGTTCTAAAGCCAAGTAGCGAAGGGGAAAGGCAAGGGAGGTCCTGCTACTAACCAGAGCCCGAGCGGCCCCAGGGTTTTGCCTCCCCCGGTGCCTGCTGCACGTCGCTGGGTAGACACTAGAGGGCAGGCGATGAAAGCACTCCCGCCTCGCCTCCAGGGAGAGGGAAAGCCTGAAGACAACCCGCTTTTCATCAGCAAACTCTCACGGTGGACATCTTTCATATCTACAATAAAACACTTTGATGGTGAAAAGCAGTCATGTGCAAGAATCATTTAATCTGCATGCTACTATTTACATTTCAAACACTATTTACACACCAGAACTACAATTAGCGTCTCTCTCAAATGGGAGAGAAGGCGGCTTTCAGGACAGAGTATACTTGAGCAAGCACCTCCACAGCTTCAAACTCTAAGGGGCACGATCAAAACTATGGATTTTGAAGCAAAGAGATCCTACTGCTACTGAAAAAGACACACAGAGACAAATCAAACATCTGTCCATTAGGTTACTAGTAAAAAAAAAAGAGTGAGATCAAACAACAGAAAGGCCTGTGAATATGAAGAGTACTTAGAAAGCAGAGGAGCAAGGACTGTGATGCCCTTTGGCAGAGCTCAGTGGGGAATTTTAAAGTGGCATTAAAGCCAGGGCTATTGCTGAAGCTACCAGACCTCTCATTAGCAATGCCACCATCCCATCCCAATCTCCCAAACACAGCTGTTTCACACTCCACAAGGGTCATAAGCCCGCCAACAAGTTTCTGAACAATTACTGCACATAATTAGACTGACCTCTGAACTCGCATGTACCCCACCACCACACCAGCCAGACTAGAAATTGCCAGGAAGTCATACTGCCCACCATATCTTATTGCTTTAGAAAATGAGCCCGTGTAGCCAGCAGTTGTACTCTAGCTGCAGCTCACCTGAAGTTTTCACAAAGCTTTCTGAAAGAAAGCTTGCTTGCATTTGGCAGGCTCTAACAATAATAGGTTGATTTCCAAGGCCTCTCAACAGCTTTCTAAACTGGACACCTAAGCTGCTGATGGGGCATTTCTAAGACACCTTACCCAATCTGTAGACAAAAAAATATGGGACTGAAATGCACAATATAGCTAATCCTGAACATTCACTATGTATCCATCAAACAACTGCAAAAATGAGGAAAATAAGAGTATCTCTTGGGAGCCAGGAAGGGGGGAGGATCAGCATCCGCTGCAATAGACAAGCTCTAGAAAAATAAGTTATTTAGTGGTTTTCAAAAGAACAGTCAGTCATTCTGGGACTCAGCAGAAGTGTTGCACATTTGTGTGTACGCGTGCAAGTAGTGAGAACAAGACTGGCTCACCTCAGAGCATTTACCTTCCTATCGGTCTGACACTGCCACCAGCGCGTCCAGCAGACTGGAACTCAGAGAACAGTGTGACAAGACAGAAGGCCAATACAGTACAACTGCAGAAATTCAAGTAGAAGAATGAAGTTGTCTTCAGAGGCCCACAGCAGCAACAGCAGTATTCAAGATCAGTGGCAACAAGGAATGTTTCTGTAATGTAGGCTTTTTTTTTTTCTTTTTCTCCGCTGGGTCACAATCAAGGCTCTTGGGTGGAGGGTTTAGTTCCTCAACCATACTTCCCTGATTTCTCCCCGCACCATTTTGTCTCAGTGCAGCAACACTGGTGCTGATGATCTGTCTGTCCTGCTGCTATCAGGCAAAACGGTGTGTCCCTTTGCGGGGGGAAACAAACACCAGTAACTCCTCAAGTTGAGAAGTAGCTAAGAAAAACATAACACTGTGGTGAGGTGGAACCAACTTTATTAAGGACAGTGAATTATAATTGCTTTCAAAGGCTTTTAAAAAAAAAATATTACTCTGAGTCATGGCTGGCCTTTAACAGCAGATACCAAAGGATATGGAGGCTGCCTGATTCAGAGCCAGTCAGTGGGAGTTAACCAGCAGAGGATGAGGTAATGCTCAAAGACAGGAGGACAACAGGACTGTCTGCGGCATCTGTGGAGCACCGGTGTGCCTGCCACCAGCCTTCAGAGGGGAAGAAAACCATGGCCACCTAAAGCACAGAAAGGCAAAATGTGCAAGGGTACATGTTTAAGAGTCACAGGACCAGAAAGGACCTTAATTGGTCATCAGACCAGCCTTCTATCCAGAAGCTTTGGGAAGCTTTGAAAGCAACGCGTTCATCTCTTCTACTCCACATACTTCATTTTAGGAAACTCATCTCAAAAAAACGCTAAGCTCTAGCAAGAGGTGCTACACACCCTTTGCCACTGTCTGACCAAAGCAGGAGCCGAGAGCTCACAGCTTTCAGGACTGGTTCTGCAGATACTGAGAAGGGTCATACAACAAGCTAAATTTATACAAAGTGCAATAAAACTACCCAAGCCATGGTCAGGTTTCTAAGTTCACTATTATTAGTGAAGAATGAATCAAAAACTCTAAGCTGGATAGAGTCTGATCTAATTCTTCTTCCACTATTTGTGCTTTGTTCCAAATTTACTCTTTTGTCCAATTCAAAACAGTCTGCCTTGGCTGATCCTAATACGCACTTCTATTTTAAAACTTTTATTCCATTGCTTCGGGAAAGCTTTTTGTTGCATTTAAAGCAACAAAGGGAGACACATCTCCACAGCAAGGATTTGTTCACTGGAGGTAAGCATCTACTCTGGCAAAAGCTGCTCTCTCCAACTTCCATGGGAATGGAACGTGATCTTTCCATAATCACATGCATTTACCAATAAATAAGTTTGGATTAGACTGTATTAAAACATGTGCACAGATTTAAAGCACTGGAGTGTCACAGATTCTTACTCCACAGCTCATGCAAGTAAAAAGAATTAAAAGAAAAAAAAAAAAAGAACAAAGCCTCAGCTAGCAACAGACCAAGGAATTACCTTAAAAGAAGTTTTTTACAAGTATATCAAAGCACTAATATTAGTGAGAACCCTAAATACATTAGTTTACACTAAATTCCAGAGAAACAAAAGATTTAGCCATCAGATACATATGTTTTGATTTTTTTAAGTTAATATATAATTCATTCTTTGAATAATATTATTCACTTGGACCCAACATCCACACTGCTTTCATACATTTATACAGTTATATCCCATCCTTGCCTTAAGAGACTGATGTCCTAAGGTATGGCAGCAACCAAAGGCTCTACAACCCTTGTTTGTAAAATATAAAACTCCTTTCCCTTCATACAAGGGTGAAGAAAGGAAGAAAGATGGTGATAAAATTAGGCAATTCTCCCTGTGAGCTTGCTGATTCCAACCTCAAAGTACTACAGGGAGATGGTTGGAAGCTTGCGTAAAAAAATTTTTCCCTTGTTTTAAAAACAATTTCTTTTACTGTACAATAGATGCATAGAAAGTCGCTTCCTGCTTGATGGGTTTAGGCCTGTAGCTATGTTTAGCTGTGAAAACAAGATTGTTCCTTTACAGAGTGGTGAGGAGAGAGACCAACTCAGGAATATTTGGCAGCTATCGAAGACCTCATGACACGAAGAATAAACAGCATATCCACAGACTACAACGATTCAACCCTGTCCCACTGAATACACCAATTAAAAAAAGTGTCCACTTGTTACTCAGGATCAAGAATACAGTAGAGATTCACGGCTCAACAGCTTTCAAACTGGTGGTTTAAAACAAAAAAATTGTCAGTGAGCAGCAGATTTTAAATAGCCCACTCTTCTCTCCCCCACCCCAAAGAAATACAAGCTCACTGCAATATCAGGAACTTAAGACTTGAGACTACTTGGGAGAGAAGGCTTCCCTGTCACCCATGTCCGTACAGCTTGGTGTCGGAGCGACACACTGGAGGTTTCAGAGGGTTTCGGTTGTCCAGTGTCTTGTTGTGGTTACTTCAGCAGTTTTACCAGCTGGCTCTGACAGCCTCAATGTCACTAACCAAATTCTGGGCTAAGCATATCCCAAATATCTGGAAGAGACAACAGTTTATTTATTTGGAGCATCAGACAACTCTTCACACAGGCAAACTCCTTAAGGTTATACAGAACCGACATGAAAACAAGCAACAGAAAGTTAAAAATCAAATTAACAGTAAGTCTTGGAAGAAGGAAGAATATCAAAAAAATTCCTGTAACCCCAGTATTTTTATAGTGCCATGGGATTCCAGGAAATTGAACCATTCTCGACTTGCTTCACAAAAGCAACTGTAAAGGCTTTTCACCGCCTGTTTAAACACCATCAGAAACAGTAGGTTTGTATAGGCTTAAAAATCTCTACCTAATCTTTAACACAGAGTTATTTTTGACCGGCAGACAGTTGAAAAGAAAAAATGCATCCATACAGACAAAAATTAAATACTCCTTAACACAAAGAAAGCCTCATGCATTTAGCTCCCCTCACTAAAACCTACAGACATTATACTTCTAAGTGCAACTGACACTGTATTGCCAGTTCTCATATACAGTTCCCCCCTCATATATTCTATTTATCTGTTGCTCTTCTGTGTAACTCATTACAGGGAACATGATGTTTACCTGCAGTAATGCTATCCCAATGAATATACCAGCAACTATGGTAAGATTGTCCTGCAACCATTTCTCAAATTGAGGGACACAGCCTTTAGTGTAGATAACAATCTGCTGATCAACTTCCTGCCAAGGAGAAGAGGGAAGAAAACAGATAATTACATTCAACTATCCCATCAGTAGAATAACCTGCTCTTGCAAGAGGGATTCAAATCCTTAAGGTACCACATTAATAAAAAAAATTCTTACTGGTTTTTGCCTTGCATCGTAGCCACACTGAGTATTAATAACATCTTCCTGGGGGGGGGGAAAGAGAGAGAGAGAGAGAAGAGGCAATCAGTGAAGTGTCTCCCAAACACCCTCTCCCACCTCCCCAGAGTTGGTCCTGTATGCAGTAAGACAATCACCCTGACTTTGATTACCATATTGCTTCTTAAAAATCCCTTCCTCTTCCATTCAGTGCTATTAATTATTTGCAACAAAAGCACATGGTCAAAAAATATTTTCAGCTCTCAGGGCAGCAAGCTGGGAAAAATGGCTCTCCACCTGAGTAAACTCCGTGTTCCAGATACAAGCATTCAGAAGTCAAAGTGAAGGAATTAGGGAATAGCTATTTTAAGTGGAAGAACCTCTGCTGAAGAGGTTTTGTCTACACTGAAAAAATATGCCAAGACTACTGTTAACATTTTCAGGATTTGGTCTGTGCAGCATGAAGAGGTGAGAAGGGGCAGCTCTGTTGCAGAAGCTGCAAGTTCTTACCAAGGATGTGTGCAGAAATGTATACAGTACCTAGTTCCTTTCCAAAAACTAGGGAGGAAAAAGAAGAGATGGGGTAATGTGTTCTTACTGCCTATTCTTTCTTACAGAAGCTTGATATCAATGAGAAAGAAGGCGTTTTTTTCTTACTGCCTCTGCTTTAGCACTCCCAAAGCACAGGTAATAAAACAGGCTATGACAGACTCTTCCTAGGGAAGAAGTGCTACCTATTGGAAGCTGAAGCTGCATTTACTATGTATGCAGAGTTATTTCAAGGCAATAAAAAGAAGCAACTGCTTTGGGTGTCAGCCACAATGGCAGCAAAATATTAAGTTACTGGCTCACATAAAAACAGTGAGCAGAAGAAGAAATTACTCAGGGAAGTGAGAAAATCAGCCAGTCTTAGCTAGGTGTACCGAACACCACAATTTAAGCAAATTGTGGGAAGTGAGAAAGGCAGCCAGCAGAGGAATAGATCTGAAATAGCAGCCATTTGGAAAAAGATACCTCCTCCTACCAAGCAGTTAAAGCTCCTTTAAGTGCTTCCTCACTTTGCAGGAAGTACATCAACAGGTCTCATCCTGTCACTTGCCCAAGCTAGACTTCCTCGATAGACCTTTAAGATTTGAGCAATCTGTATCTTTTAATGAGATGAATACTTCTGTTCCAGGATCTAAAATAACAGTGTCATGCACTTTAAGGCTGTAGAAGAAGATAAGATTCCAACAGAGGGATTTTAAGCTTTATTCTTTGTACTGAATCCCTACTTGCTTTATCAGTGTCTTCTGCCTTTAGCCTTGGAATTTGTTAGCCAAAAGAAAGCATGAAGAATGAAATGGAAATAAATCAACTTTTCTAGGCCTCGCCTGTACAGGAATTTGGAACACTTCAACCTGCTAAACTACAGCAAAGTGAACTATAGGAGTCCAAATTCATTTTAAAGGAGACTTATTCTGGCCTACCTTAAACTTACCACTTCCCAATTAAAGCTAAACTAAAAGTCCTCTTCAATAAAGCAGCCACATAACTTTTTGCATCGGTTCAACACTGCATCCTAATCCCAAAAGGGACAAATTTGCTTTCCCACACAATAAACCTGTGTTTATCACTGCAATTGAACCAGTCACAGCTCGGTTATAATTCTATCCATTATATGCATGACTTATAATATTTTTAGAAATATTATTATATTAGTCTTTACTTTAAAGATAATAAATCGTGTTGCTTCCCTGCAATGAGTAAGAATGTGACTGATCTTTAAATTTCTGGTTGCTGCATCACCCCCTAAGAAACTGCATAACACACAAAGAAAGAGAGATAACTTTAGCATGGATTATGTATTTATAGGATTACCTTGTACTGCTGTCACTGGTTTGGTTTTATAACAACTATATTTTTAAAACTGGGTTGCAATGACCTCTCTGTGTGGGTGGGTGGGCAGGCAGATAGGCAAACAGTAGGGGGAATCCTAAGCATAACGTAATGCTTGAGCCTAACCTACATTTTGTTTTAATATTTCATTAAAACATTTTCAGCAATGTTTGTGAGAACCATTCAAACTACTGTGAAGACATGTTCATTGCAGAGGAACCAGAATGCAGCTTGTGCAAGTGGTAGTGCCTTGCCAGGGGAGGTGGAGAGCAGCAGTAGGGACTGGACGCCAAGAGCAGCAACTGCATTGCATTAGCAAGTCAGGAAGCACCTGAGGTGCCTCCTGGCAACTTGCCGAACTTCAGTCAGTGCAACAGACTCATACATTCAGGGAACTATAAGTCACTCCAGGTGGAGAAAAAGCCACAGCTGAACTACTAGATAATACAAGCACTCACAAACTGCTTCTTTCAAGCTATATGAAAGTCAAATGTACACAGTATTATCCACATAACGCTTTCCATGCATTCACTCATCCCTATTCCAAGCCTTTCATTATCAGTGAACCGTTTTCCTACACTTTACCCTTCATTCTTGATCATGTCTGTACTAGTAATGCATGGCTCCAACATTTTCTGCTTGATGATCCAGAACTATAACTATTTAGAGAGACATGGAAATTTACCAAAAAGCTGTTCCCTCAATTTCTGACCTTTCAAGTCTGATCTCAGGTGACTGTAGGACAAGCGATAACTTTAAAGGGAAAACAAGAGCACACAAAGATGTCCATACCTGACTCAAGATTCTAATGCAAACACATGTCAGTTTTCCAAGGCATAATTCATCACCATACCTAGCACAAACTGGGTCAAACTGGCTGCAACCTCTGGACACTGCATTAAATAGTGAGTAATACCTGATTTAGAGTGTCTGATCTTAGAGTTGCTGTGCTTTAAGGCAGCGAATGAAATATCCTGTTGATATTCAATTGAAAGCTCATATCCTTCAACTCATTAAGGGCTTCTGCTTTTTATACTTGCTAAAATTAGTATGTATGTTCAGCCAAGCTCATGGTTCTCTCATTACAATGAAAAGCAGCAAACAGCATATAATGAAGGCTTAAGTTAGCTCAGGATTTTTGCTGACTGCAGAAAAGTTAGTGGTTAAGCTAAGCTGCAAGTACAAAAAAAAAAATCAAAACACAGGTTGGTAAGAAGGTAACGATCATGCATGACTTACAGAAAAAAAAAAGATAACCTTAGAGTGATTTAAATCAGAACAGCAGACTCATCCTACCCTGTTGACTGTCACTTACGGCAGGGTCTTTAGTGCAGCAAGAGAATGGCACACCACAGCGCTCTCGACTTGCGTTGGAATCTGTGCAATTGAAGTAAATATTAAGGTTCCAGTCATCAGCTCCAAAAGCCCCACAGCACTGCCACTAGAACAAAGAAAGGAGAGCTTCTTGACTTTCAGAACAAACAAATCTCAGCATTAGTAATACGCATCATCGCTGCCAGTTTCCCTCTAGCTTTCAAAACAAAACCTGAGATTCCCTCTGTTTTCATTGAAGCTGGCTTATTTTTGTATTTTTCAAAAAAGACCATTCCAAACCTGTAAGTTGTTCTAAAATTATCATGTGATCAAAGTTATGTTCACACCCTGCAACACTGCTCTCTAGAGAGAAACCCACGAAGTGAGCTGATAAACCTACACGACACCACAGAGTTGCACAGGCCTACAAGCTCAGGCCCCAGGGATAGCAGAACCAAAATATGGCACTCTGCTCAGTTTAATGTGCCCTGGGTTCTCAGCATAACTAATCTGCTCCGAGGGCTACACTGGTATAGCTACTCCTTTTGCCAGTTTGGGGGAATCTTTGCCTGGCTGCACATCAGACAGTATGAACACGTTGTTTCCTGAGCATCACACATTGCATGAACAACATCTTTACTGAAGGCAGGCAGAACCCTTCAAAAAGTAAATATGCCAAATGGCACACTTAATCTCTGGCAAAACATGCTGAACACACAAAGAATTGTCAAAACTTGCTAAACATACAAAGAACAGACTGGAGACCAATGGATGGTTTACAGCATTTAAGGATCTAGCCCAATGAACCCATCTATGTCAACTTAAAAAAAAAAAAAAAAAACAAACAAACCACATTTTTAAGTGTTGGAATGGCAATTCTCTTTCTAGATGTAGCACAGTTCCCTCTGCAATAGTTGAATGTTGTCTTCGAGCATTATCTGTACTACCTGAAGAAGCAGCTTGCTCTCCAGAGTCTTGCTGTCCCTGACTTATCTGCTAAGATTGCTAATACAGTTAGGAGAGCAAGTTTTACGTAGTGCCTGCAAAACTGGACTGTAGCCGTTTGGTTACTTACAAGCGGACCACTGCTATCAGACTGTGGTGACCTCTGACCTTCTCCCAACTAGACAAGATTCAAACCAGTGCAAGGATCCACATCCTGTTACTTACTCACTTGTCATTTTTTCTGTCAAGTCATATAGAAGCAAATCAAACCTTGAATGAAATTATTTTAATTGCAGAATGTACAAAAATTAGTAAACATGACTTCAATCAACACTTAACCATGTTAGCTACACAGGGCTAAATTCAACGAGGTTTTCATCAACACAGGCCAGAACTGAGTACTGGAGCAGGAAGGTACTGGCAAAATAACTTGTGTGCAAAAGCCAGCGCAAGACTCCTTTACACACGTTGATAAATTACAGACCTTAACCCGCACAAGCGCATGCATCTCTGGTTTCACCCTTCCCTCCCAAGTGCAGATGTAGCATCATTTAGATATTTCCTGCGAGAACTTTATGAGTTGCCCACTTCATTAGGCTAATTGCATGAAGTCTACTTAAAAAGAAATAACATTGTAGTTTCACTCAGACCAGCTAAACATCTCTGCCACTCCGCAGTGTAGTGTAGCACCTCTAACTTTGCTAAAACTACACCAACATTCATCTCAGAACCAAATTAAGTTTAGAAAAAGGATTATTTTGAAAGGATTATTTAGAAAAGAATGTGATAGCTCCTACAATAAAATATTTTGAACACCCCTCCCCCCAAGAACCCTAAAATATCTTCATATGCATATAGAAAATGGTCCAAAAAACTGAACACAAGACACTGATGGTTAACTTGTAGATTTGACACACTATTTCTAAGTCTTCAAGAATAAGTCGCTCCAACTCTCCCCGTTGTTTTGCTCAGTCATACATCAACAAATAAGCTACTTTTCACAGGTGCTGTGTGTTTGCAGAAGTTCTGTAGAGACATATACATATATATATTTAAAAGTATTATATGCTAGAATATTTCTGCTGTTCCTTGAAGAAACCAAACAGATGGGAAGTAAAAAAAAAATAAAGTATTTCTTTAAAGTAAGCTTTACAAAAAATAAACATAGTCCAACTTACATATTCTTGTGTGAAGTCTATGAGGTTTTGCAAATCAATGTCATCTCTGTATGCTCTGATGTTGTTGTTTATAAAGAAATACAGCTGGTCCTTTATCCAGTCTTTGAAAACAAACGCTAGAACACCAGCAGTGAGCTCCAAGAAGAAAATAATTCCAAGAAACACAGAAAACTATGAAGAAAGAGAAAAAGTTTAAAATTATTTTGCTTTTTCATCAAAAACTTATTTTTCAAGGCACACAATTACGTCCAATGTTGGGACTATCTGTTTCAGTGCAAGTTCAAGCTATTCCAGCACACAGGAAATTTTAAATTAAAAATACACCACTTTTAATTAGGGCTGTAGTACAGGAATCTTAATTCTATTCTAACAAATATTAAAAATGCCAACAAATTCAAACTTTGACCATTTCACCGTGATTTTCAAAGAGGTCCAAGAGAATTCACTGTAAATTTCAACAGAGATGGCTACTCACCACCTGTAGGGCCCTCTGAAAACTCATCTTTGAAAATGTAAGTGCCTACAGAGAACTTAAAGGCATAAAACCCCAATACTGCCAGTGAAATCTTTTCTAAGTGACTTTTTCTTTAGACACTCTCATTGGTAAAGCTTTGCCTAAGCAGACAAAGCAAAAATTGGTAACAGCAGAAATTAATTAATGATTAAGTCAGAGCAGAATGTCTGTGGAATGACTCACATCCACATTAAAACCAAATGAGGCTGCTATGATTAATGCAAATGCAATGGATGCCAAAGGCATTACTAATGATCTGCCACTTTCTCTAAGCATCTCCACTGAGTCTACACTGTTTTAAAACACACAGGGGTCCTCATATACTGGAAGTCCATCCCTTTTGCAACTGTGCCTTTGAGTTTCATTTTAATATGCTCTCTGTGTTTGTTCAGATGCATTTTTAATTTCTCCTGCAGCTGCTGTATAGGAAGCTATTTCTGGTACAGCAGATGGGTTCATTTTCAGCAAGCTAAGAGAAGCAAGGAAGTGGAGAAAAAAGTGTTACAATAGCTTTCCCTCCCCCCTCTTTTTTTTTTTTTTTTAAGCAAGACAAGAGCAAGCTAGAACTACCCCAAGCTGCTTTATAAACGCCCCAAGAACTGTAACTCTCAACTGCCTCCTTCCCTTAAACAACACATCTGTGGGAGCCAAATATTTCACTTGAAGGCCATTGTTTCTCTTGAAGCCTTTTCATGTATATATTAACAGTTAATAGTTATGAAGACACAACTACTACCCAGGCTGTGCCCACGTCTGGAAGTTGGGGTGGTAGAAGAAAGAATCTTGAATTTCTATTATAAATCTTAAATTTATCTAAAATGGAGCATGATACTGTTATCCTCATCTTCAAAGCTCACAGGAGGAAGGCTTTCAAAAAACAGAACCAGGATACTTAGCTAAAGGAGTTTTGAATACCGAGGTATGTTTGTTTATCACCAGCTCCTTCCCTACCTGACAGTCCAGCCCAGAGTTCAAGACAACAACTTTTATTTTCTTTATCTATGCTGGGCACATTCTCCTCCCTTTCTCCCCCATAGGCCCAGCACTGATGGTAAGCAATGATCCCTTTTCAAATTAGCTAAACAGTACAGAACTGAGGCTATCAGCAAGCAACCCCTCTTAAGAGTCCTATCTCCTCTGTACCATGAGGGGCACTTGCACAGCAGAAATCACACGGGTCACATTCAGTGGCATATCTACATTCCTCATGTTTCATAGGCAGCTTGTTACAGACTCAAAGTTCAACATAAAGATTCTTAGCAGAAATTTCTCTCTTTTCATGACAGGAAAGCAGAATGTTAGGTTGTATCCATATGAAAAGCAGTAGTTCCACATTATGATTCTTACCATTATTAATTTTGAATCTTAAAAAAAAAACCACCAAACAGTAAGCACCAGAGACTGAAGAACTGTAAAGTATTAATAGTTAAGCAAAAGCGATTCACAGAACAGTACTCTCACATCAGATAACACCTTCCACTCCCCAAAAGACATTTTAAAGTCTTTACACAGCTAAGCAGGAACAGAGAACATGACTTATTCTATGTAATTGATGAATACCACAGCTGCAAAGGCTACTTACAAATTTGAGAAGAAAGGTATTTTCTCGCAAAGCTCCAATGCATCCTGCGAATCCCAAAATGAACATAACTCCTCCTACCACTAGGAAGAGCCAAACTGGATCAAAGCCGCCCAGGTCAGTGATGGAGGAGATATTGGACAGCACTCCCTAGGAAAGAAGCAGTGCCAAGGGATAACAAATATGTTCAAGCTTTCAGTTGTGCAAATTCTGCTTGCGTTTTTCTTTTTAAAAAGATAAAAGACTACAGCAAACAAGTGTTCTCCAGTACAGAAAAAAAATTAAGAAAATCTTTGCAGTCAAAAAGAAATAAAAAGGCCGATTATGTACAATATTTCTGAATCAACATGTGGAACGAACAATGAAATGTGCTTCTAGAGTCCTCTGCGAGAAACCCACAGGGCATTTTGCTGCTTCTGTAGCTACAAGAATTAGTCTGCCAGAAAGTCACAATAGATATTTGAGCAAAACTTAACACAATCTTATTAGCCATGCTGAGATGTATTTTAGGAATCATATACATTGTTTATATAAGCACACATTTACACATTACACTAGAAAAAGCAGTCAATAGCACAAACACTACCTTGAATTTAGCATTTATGCTCAATATTTACAACAATCGACAGAAATTAGAAGTGAGCTCCTAGGCTGCAGCATCATGCAACAATGAATTTTAGACCAAGTTTTGACAAACTAGACACCTGGCCAATTCAACTTCAGGCACCTACAGTACCAAAACCTCATTATATAAAGAAAGTACAGCTACTGAATAATCATCAGGAAAATTTTGAAAATAATGTCATCTCTTAGTAGGACATAGGGCAGTTTAAGGACTTGTCTTGGGAGATGGTTTGCACTCACTTAGGTTAAACTTATCATATGGTAAACCACATATGCTGTGTTTCAGATATGATAGTCAGCACAGTCTGCTTGTAATGTCATTGTCCCGTAGAAGCAGCGCTTGGGTTGTGATGCCAGTAATCCTGAGGAACTATTTTATTTTTTTGAACACATTTTAACCAGAGTTTGGCTGATGTTGAACAGATGGGTCATATCAAGAAGCAAGTACAAAGTCATCTTTATTTCAGTGAATTTGTACAAGAACAGTTACAGTTTCCTAAACCCTTTTGGCAGAAAAAAAGCTGAAGCATCACTATTTCTTCATTCACCTCCCCAGTGCTGTAGGTCAATGCAAAGCACACTGCTGTAGCAGACATTTCTCCATGCGTTTCCTCAGAGGCCTGAACCCAGGCTGAGTGCTTCAGACTACTGCTTTCCCTATTAACTCCTGAATGAAGCTGCGGCATGAAAAGCAACAATATAGACCTTTACCTCTACAGCTCCTTATCTGCAGAATTATTTAGTTCTTCATCCTTTTCTTTTTACCTGTTCATAGCCCCTTTACTTCTTTGAAGTAGCCCCAAAACAGCAGTAATTTTGAAGGACGTTATCATAACCTCATTTCCCAAAGTTGTTAGCAACATTGTTCACAGATGACTGACTGTTCACACCTGTGGATTTAGACCTGTGATTTATTTATTTTTTTTTAAATCTATTCTCAGTTTGGACCACCCAGAACATATATATAGTCATGTAACCAATACCTCTAATATAGTACTCCACATAGGCTGCAACCACATCCAGTTTCCCAAGCAAAACTAATATTGAGCAAATCGTAAACAAAGACAGTACTCAAAGCTTTTTAATTCTGCAAACAACAATAGACTGGATAAAATACACACATTAATTTCTCCAATGCAGACAGCAGAGAGGCTTGGAAAAGGCCAGCATGAAAAGCAAAAGAAAAATCTGACTACAACCCAATCCTAAGTACAAACAATAAACCAACAGCATGAATGACATTCTCAAACCCGATTCCTCTCTTTCCTACTACAGAAGGTTACTGCCTGACAGAGGGATTTAAAAAAAAAAATTTTAAAAAGTTACATTTATCACTTTTGCCCTACATTACATATAGTACTAGTCTTATTGTTACTCATTAAAAAGACAAAAATAGACATAAGGCATGATATAACACAATGCTGCTCAGAGCCAGTATTGCTATCAAAGCAGGCCAGTTGGCACGTCTCTTTTTCTAGCTAACTAGTGACAAGATGGTACAAGCCAGGCTGAAATGAACGCTTATTCATCATTAACTTTTATATCAATTTGTGCAAAAGTTTTCCACTAGTTTTGCTTCATTACATTTGTCACAGAAAAGAAATCGTAACTTTCTGGCTAAGAATGACAAGCAAAATAAACAGTATAATCTGATAACACACAAACCTTTGAAAAAGTCATGACCTTGGCCATACACAAGTCAGAAAACATGAGCTCTGCCCCAAGGGAAGATGACCGCTAAAATGACTTCTTCACAAAGTTTAAGTCCTTTCTATGTTTCCCCTCTGTACCTATATAGTTACTATAAGATGAGAAGAAATTCTGCCTTAAAGCAAACGCTACTACTCATTTCTTTTAACATCAGTTAATTTTGGAATTAAAGGACTATAGTGTAGTACAGTGAGAAAACAGTCACTGAAGAAAGGATGTTGCCTTTGTCTTATAACTATTTTACTTCAAAAAAAAAACCTCCAAGAAGGATGAACAGTCATTCAAGTCTCTCTTCAGAAGACACTTTGTCTTAAAAAAAAAAAAAAAACACCCAAAAACACACACAGTAAAACAAACAAAAAACACCCCTCAGCAAATTACTATGTTTAATCAAGTCCTTTCCATAGGAAAATAGTAAAATTCAAATGGGAGAGGAAATCCAAGCAAAATTCAGCTCACATTTGTGGACAGTGCTCTTAGAGAAGCTAGTCATAATATAAAGTAACATTAATGAGAAGAAATACCCTACTTTGCATTTTGTCACACGCCCATTAAAGTCAATAACAATAAATTTAGTGAATCAGTTGTATACTGCCTTTCTGATCATATCCTTTCCCACCTTGCTTGATTTTTCTAGCGCTGCCACGCTCTTAGCACTCTGGCATGCCACATGTTGATCAGTCACCCAGCAAAAGTCACTCATCTAATCTCTGGTCTCCTCCTGGCTCCAAATCCTCAGGGCAGCTGTGATCTGAAATGTACTGAAATAGTGCAACACAAGCTTTATCTGCCATTGTTTGCTCTCCTTGGAAAGCACCTGGATGTGCATCTTTTGCTAGTCCACATATGGCAATCATAAGCCTAGCCTGGATAAACCCCAAGTAATACAGCCTGAGAGCGCAAAGCACATACTGTGTAATTCTTGTTTGTACTCTGTGTGCTCTCTGCATATGAATCCCAAGTTATCAGTATTCTGGAGAGACATCTCAGGATATACAATCTTCAGAGAAGCTTTGGCAATAAAACAATAGCTAGCAGCAGGACTGACAAACACAGGCAATGCTTTGTTGTTAAAGCTGGAGATGCACAGAGGTAGTCTGATAGAAGATTGCTGCTTACTGCTGAAATACAGTTTTCCAGTCTTTTTTTTTCTGGACACTTACAAATAAGCTGTCTGAATAGACAGTGGTGCAATACTTCAAAGAAAAGCATACTTTGCTTCAAGAAGCAGGGCCATGATAGAGGAATATTATCTCACCCTATACTGTTAAGAAGAACTAAATGTACAGTCCTATAAGCACATATTTTTCTTATACACAGCAAGTTTCTATAATGCCTACTACCCTAGTATTCAGTGGTTTTTTGGCTGTAATGGCTACTTCCAGGGAAAGTTTGGCAGAGATGTACAAAAGCCTGGTAGTGACCAATTCTGTCTTCATCCCATCTTTAGCCAAAAGCAGAAGGGAGTGTTTCCAGAGGTGCTTGAGCAGAGGATCAGGAATCTCATATTCTAACGCTGCATCCTTCAGTGACATGCTCTGAATCCTCAGGCTGACCAGTCAGTCACAGAATATATGGTGACTGTTTGTCGACTGATCTCTTCCATCAGTGCAAGACCTAAACAAACCACCTGTAAATCCTTTAAAGTCAGGCTTTCGACAAATGCAAAGTATTTTTCTCAGCAACACTACTGCCATAGTCCACTCCAACCTTTACTGTTAAATAGTTGCAAGTACTACTGATGCTTTAGCATCAGAAAGGAGGAAATAAAGTTGTTTTTTTTCCCCCTAAACCCTCATTCTCAATTTGGAAGTAAGGTTATTTCTCTGGGGTATACACACACATCACTTTCTTGGTAGTTTAGGCATGTATGTAATCTTTATTTGGCAGTAAACACTTTGTTTGTGCAAAGCTACATACTCACAGCTTTTCTTCTCACAATGGCATCAACCCAGGGCTCTGCTGTAGTCCCCCAAGGAGAGACAGTAGGACACGTTCCCTGGCTGATCTCCAGCTCATCTGTTTGCTCTATTCCCCCACCCTTGCCTGCTGTACATTACAGCGCCTGGGTTATTATTTAACCTTTTAATACACCACAAGTCAAAACTTGTTTGTGGTAGTGAAGCAACATTAGTATTATCCATCATTGAACTAAAATCAATATGGTGAAGTTAAGAAAAAAGTTAATTTATTTGTGAAAAGTACTTCACTTCAATCACTAAGATACAATGATGTAGGCAAGGAACAGGAAAGATTGACCTCATATTCCTACCCCACCCCAAATTCAGGAGAGGAAGTCAAGTGAAACACTAGGACCTGCTCTTTTCTCCAACAAGAGGGTGGGGGGGAAGAGGCGTTGGTGCCTTCCACCACACCAAGAAACATGAGACAACCAAGCCAGGCCTGCCAGAAGCTCCTGCAAAACTGGAATCTTTTCCTTATGGTATGTGAGCACAGGCAGAAAAACAGCCTGAGAGCTGCCTGAATCCAGTGACAGATCCTCTGTTGTCATGCCATTTTTTTCCCATGGCCACATCCCTCCACCCTACCAGCTGCATCTCATGCATAGTTCAAGGGAGAAGGCAGCAAAGGACAAATGCTGCTCTTGAAGACAGTAACTCAAGAAGGCCCATCCTGATATTATAGCTGCACAATTGTTTGCCTTTATCCCATCAATAAAGAGTAAGGAAGCGGCAGTCACTTAGAAAAGCAATAAGGAAAGGTGCACCCCTCACCCCTTCTCCCCCTTGTACTCTTTAAGATCATCAGGACAATTTGTACTACTTTCCAGAGACAGATCTCAGACTCCAGGTCCCACCTTTGGTCCACATCTACAGTAGCATTTCAGGTCAGATCCAGGAATCCATTTCCAGGTCCATTTCCTCTCCTATTGGTCCACACTATCTGCATTTAGCAGGCACAGCCTTTGCATGCTGAACCCAGAAAGTTACTTTAATTTCCCCTGAATGTATGGATGCCAACACAGACATCTTGGTTGAAGCAGTACTCCAGTGTTGGTACACCTATACAATCTGATTATGTTTCTGGTTCCTAATGAGGCCAAATAGAGGAGAGTCACAAGTGCATTAACAAACTAGCAGAATTTCCAGACCGTCTGTGGCTGTAATTAGCGTAGATAATCCACTGCCACATTCAGGTCTCAAATGTTCCTAGAAGTTTGCTAGACCACTGCTTCCTCTGGAACAGCTGATTTCACGGGCAGAGTAGCATACAGCAAGGCAAGAGAGAACAGGTCCAAGTGGAAACACTCTAGACAGCAGCAATTTTGAAAAGCTGACCCAGTAACGAAAATTCAAGGCATGTGGAGTCAGAGGTAACTTAGGAAGCTCATCATCCTAGGGAATAAAGAAGGGAAAGTATATGGAATTTAGCCCATGGGTGTGCACGTAAAAGAACAGGACTCTACACAACAGTCCCCATGACAAACAACATCCCAGAGGGACATTAAAATGTAAAAAGAAGAAACCAACACCAGTAGGATGGGAGAAATCAGCTATTGTTTCCATTTCCTCCAAGATGGAGAAAAAAAAAAACAAACCCTTCTCTGCTGCAGAATCCCTTACTGGGGGAACAAAAAAAAAAAAAGCAGATGGTCAGAAAAAGATTCAACAATACAAGATCTTCTGAAACATTTCTCCTTTGCAAACAGAGGATTAGCCTTTCCACAAGCTTGTCTGCAGGACTTAGAATCACTGGCAAACAGGAACACATGGGGTTGATGGGAAATAAAAAGTATTTCCAAATGCATGGTTTTAAAATGGAAAAATGTCTCTCCACTTTGTTAGTCATAAAATCCATGCAGTTTCTCCATGCTGTGCATCTGAATGAGCACGGGAAAGAGAACAATAGTCATTGAAACATGCCAAATTAATTCCACTCCAGAATTCTGTCTCTGCAAGCAAGAAACTAGGTGGGGGATGTTTACACATCTTATTTCCTTTATTTTTGTTGGTTTTGCATTTCCCACAGCAAACAGCAATAACAGCAGAACTTTATTTTCCAAGTTTAGTGAAGAATTAGTCTAGCTTTCTTGTCATGACAAAGCAGAGTTCAATAGGTGAATAACTGGCATAAATACATGCAAGATACAGATTTTTACATTTTTCAGGATTAATGGTTACAAGGTGTTGGAACACTAGTAAAATAATTTAAGATCCGGTTTAGATAATGCATCTGTATGTACTGAAATTTAAATTAAGTGTAATAGTGAATACTAGTATCCCTCCCTCTCCTCCCCAGTCCTGTAAAAATACACACAGAGTCCTGTCTTAGAAGCAAGATACATGCTTTGGGTATCCTTCAGCCCATAAGGACCCACAGGATATGCACAAGGTCTCCTTGTCAGCAATTGTCTTTAAAAGAACTACATGATAGATGTGTATGCACAACAGTTATGGAGTGACTAGTGTATCACTCCCTCTTGATGTCTGCCACTCACTGAGACAGTAAAGAAAGTAAGAATTTTCTCCTGAAAACAACTGTAATTTTCATTTCAGGGCAAGGAGAGGCAGACTTGGCCTGACAAATTGTGACTGCTTCTATGTAGCGAGTTTAGCCTGTCCCAGAACACCAAAGCAGGCCTAAATCACCTCATATCAAGATATAAAAGTCTAGCTTAAAACTTAAGATCCAGATTTAGAGCTCCTGCTTGCTAAGAATACTATGCTGGCACACAGAGGTACCATCTTGGCAGCCCAAACTGTGCACAACTTCTGAGCTGGAGTGTCTTCTGGTTTTAACAAGACTTAACAAGAAAAGCCTAGAAACCAAACTTACACATACTTCTCCCTCTTCAATTCAGTCAACCTTATATGTGAACTAAGTTCAATTGACCAATTTTGTAAGCATCTGCAGATTCTTTTTCCCCACTTCAGTATCTCTACCTTTGCAACCTCCCACTTAAAGTATACGCCAAAACCACAGTGGCTTCCTTCTAAAAGCCTCCCCTCCATGGACAGTCTTATAAGGTCTCAGAAGACATAACAGCAATTCATCACTTAGTCTCGCTACTCTTGAACATAAATCTCCTGCAGCTGATGAGAAAACCAGGAAGCTTATTTTCCCTGAGTACCCAGTGGCATCATACCACAAACACTTCCAATGAGCCTTAAGACCACATTATCTAATATGCACAACCAAGGAGGGAAATAGACATTTTGTACAAGTCTAGTTTATTTTTAAAAAAAGTCAACAGAAGAAATGGCTAGAGGTGGTTAAAAAAAAAAAGCCAGTGAAATATAAACATTTTTCATCTGCTGCTGAGCAAAGGTAGTATAAGTTGCTTGACAGTACAGACTCTTTATATGTTAATAATGTTCATGTCACTGTTGCAGGGGGGTCAGGGAGTGTGAAATCAGCTGCCATGGATGAACTTTTTTATGGTACAAGCCCAAGTCTAGCGTGCCTGAAAACACTGAAAGATTGTGAGCTATATAGTGCATCCATGTATAGATAGCTTTATTTGTCCTCCGAGTTTATTGCCCCCACCCAGCCACCCAGCTCTCTTTCAGGTTCATGACTCAGAATGCTAATTGCCCAGTTTTTGTTTAGGGCTGGCTGACTGGCTGTCAAGCCAATTCTATTGCCTCTTTGACAAATGAGCTCTTTTGCCTCCCTGCAAAGCCTCTAAGGAAGGTCACAAGATTGTGTAGCATGCTTTTTTTCTGCTTTAAAACAAAGTTTAAAAGGGACAATTCAAACCAACTTAGCAAAAAAAGGTAAACTAGCCATCAAAGCCATAAATCCACCCCAAACTGTTTCAGCCAGCAGCAAACAGGACTTCTGTAAGATGTGGATTATTTCTTTACATTCTGCATTTTTAATGTGGCCTGGCACGCTATCTTTTTATCTTCAAAAGATTCCGTGAAGCAGGTCAACTTTACACAAGTTGATGACCGGGTTATAAAACAACACAGCTGGACATAGAGCCATACGATTCAAGATAAAAGTAAATCAAAATCCTCCCCACCACCAAATCAGTTTACAGTGGAGGAGTCCTTCTGAAGACCCAAGCCTGCAAAAACACCTTACAAATCTATGTTTATACACTATACATTAGCAGTGCCAAGTTCAACTTTGATAATGACTTCGTTCATTTGGACAGCAGCAGCCTTCACAGAACAGCTGAGGTTGGAAGGGACCTCTGGAGGTCATCTGGCCACCTAGCGCTGGCTGCCTTGGACCATGTCCAGACTGCTTTTGAGTATCTCCAAAGAAGGAGACTCCACATCATCTCTGGGCAAACTGTGTCAGTGCTTGGTCACCCTCCCAGTAAAAGTAGTGTTTCCTGATGTTCAGAGGGAACTTCCTGTGTTTCAGTTTGTGCCCATTGCCTCTGTCACTCGGTAGCACTGAAAAAAACTTGGCTCCATCCTCTTCGCAGTCTCCCTTCAGGTATTTATAAACATTAAAATTTCCCCAAGGCTGCTCTTCTCCAAGCTGAACAGTCCTAGCTCTCTCAGCCCTTCCTTGTAGGAGAGGTGCTCCAGTCCCTTAGTGATCTAGACAGCCCTTTGCTGGACTCTCCAGTATGTCAGTGTCTGTGTTGTACTGGGGAGCTCAGAACTGGCCCAGGTGTGGCCTCACCAGTGCGTAGAGGAGAAGAATCCCCTCCCTCAATCTGCTGGCAACATTCCCAATATAGCCCAGGACACTGTTAGCCTTCTTTGTCACAAGGGCACAGTGCCAGCTCATTTTCAGCTTGGTGTACACCAGGACACCTAGATCCTTCTCTGCAAAGCTGCTTTGCTGTCTTACAGAATAGCATTACAACAGCCCATAATGCCTACTGGATATCCAGGCTAGCCTTAGGCAAGAAGCAGCCTAGCTAGAGAAGCGAGCTTTTCAGTTAAGTTACAGCTCTCTCAAGTCTTAGCCCTTCTTACTTGGCCTTCACCTCCAACTCCCCAGCTGCAGCAAGAACAACTGTGTCTGGGATGTAACTGGATGTGCCCCCCACTAAGTTGCATGGGGCCTATGAGTATCTGGAACTTGATCTTGCTGACTGCAGCTTCTGGCCATTGCCTGTCCTCTAGAGAGCTGAGTGAAAGAAAGGTCTCAAATTGACTTGACACGAGTCCATTTTTCCATGATTCCTGCTACAAAAATCAAGTCAGTCTGTGCTCAAGAGCTCTACAGTTCAGCTATACTACATTTTAGTTGATACAACCATGAACTGAAACAGTCCACACTAAGCACCACAAGACACAATAGATAGAGAAGCTGGGGAGGGATGCTCATTTTCAAGTAAAAACCTGTGCTTTAAAACAATAAACAGTATTTATTAATTTCTATAGAAAAACCTGCTATATATGGAGCCTGACCTAACACATATTAAACTGCTCGAGATGGTTTTGTTTGCTTGTCTTAGACACAACACAGCATTTTTCCCCACTTTCAAGATCTGGTTAAAACTGGTTTAAGATGACTTGATAACAGATGTCCAAATCTCAAGTAAAAACATGAGCTTTGGCTTCTGGCTATTAGCAATTATGAATTGAATGCATTTTTTGTAGGAAGGGGAGGGTATGCTTTCCCATATAGAAAATATGCAAAACCTAACAAACCGTTATTCTGCCAGAACACCCTCTAGCTGTAGGACTGGTGTATTTTAGATGTCAAACACTGGACTATAGCTGTTTTCCCTTTACCTGCTCATACATTCTAAAGAGGAATTGTTTGTGTTACCTGCTGAAATGATAAAAAAAACCCACATTAAAATCTCTTCTAGAAAGCTAGTCCAAAATAAAAGTTCTCTGGAGATTAGACATAGGTATAAGCTCTGCAAGCATGCTCAGAGTATTAAATAAAACATGTTTTTACAACTTTCCTGAATGAAAAAAAATCACAGCACCTCTTTCCAAGCCTATTCAAGCCATCCAACATGAGTAGCATATGGTATGCAAATATACATAGACATGGGTGTATACAGTGCGAGTTGAATAATATCCCATTACTATTTGTAATTATCTACATCCAAACGAACATGGACAGAGCAATCAGAATCTAAGTTAACTCACTTTTGAACCAGCAAAATTTGTCCTGAATTTAAGTAGTAAAACTCCAATATCCCAATGTGTTATTTGTTCAGCTGCGAGCCGCAGTTATTATGCCTTAAGTGAACATCAATTTGTAACTCGTGTTTTCCATTAAAAGAAGAAAACATTATGTAACTGAATATCATAGCACCATTGAAAATAGTACAACCTGGCTGATAACAATCTTTTAAACAAAGAAAAGGAAACTCTTGCTTTATTTTGGCTGTTGTTTTCTAGTGAGCCAAACTCTTCGTCCAGTAACCCAACACATACTGACTTGTTTTGTATATTATCACTTGATATTTTATCTTCTTCCCAACTTCTGCAGCAAGCAAACTAAAACTTAGGCTCTGGTTCACAAATGTTTTCTTTCCCCACCCCCTTTCTTCCCTTTTCCAAGTTTTTACAGTCTTGCAACGGAGAGTTCCACTGGACAGTTTTATTTGCACAAGAAAAAACAACAGTTATTCTGTCTCAGGTTTGGCTTGGGTTTTGGGGTTCATTTTGGTTTCGTTTCGTTTGGCCCCCGCCTGCCCCGTTGTTGTTTAAGAGGAACAGCAATTAGCATGCTATGTTAAGGCAACAAAGCCAAGGAGGCTTATTTTCAGGAAGCTGCCCTCTGAGATATGTAGGCTCTCTCTCCATTTCTAGGGACACATGCAACCGAGACACACTGCCAATATTGCCTTCAGTCGACTGTTCTAGTATCTGAGCTGTAGTCTGAGCGTGCATGGATTGAAATGCTTATTTTATGTGCAAGTGTCAGCCATGATTTCTTGCCAAGGCATTCTTGGGAAAGATGCCAAGGATCTTCCTCTAGGTGAGCCGAGCCAAGGTTTTATTTGACAGAGAAGCTTGATTTTGTTTCAGTAGAAACTGTGTGGACACAAAATGTGCAGCATATTACTATTCCAATATTTCGTCAGGAAAAGAGCGAGAAAGAAGAAAAACATGGAGTTTAGTGCTATATTCAACTTACCTTTTCATTCCATGCCCACAATCCAATCCCAAGAAATGCTATGCCAAGGAACTAAAGGAACAAAAAAAAAAAAAAATGTATCAGAGCAGGAACTGTAAGTTTACGTTTTTGGTTTGTTTGGTTTTTTTAAAACACACATATTGACTTATCCTCTCTGTTGGATAATCAATTTTATCAGGAGTTTGGACGCTTACAAAGAGTTTTAAAATACGTATGTATTTATTTTACAACTCAACCATTGTAACTGGAAGAATTTAAGACTTGCACAGCTCATTCAGGGATGTTCCACACAGAAGTACTAGGTGCAGTAAGTGGTCACTTTCTCAGCATCCAACAAGTAATGCTCTTTTTGACTCTGTCAGACTCAAAGCAAACTCCACAGTCAAGCAACACATTATTACTACCATCTGCACAAAACAACTGTCCTCGCAGGTCTCTGTCATTCACTTTCTGTCACTGGGGAAGTCCTAAATACACACACACTATCAGTTGTAGCAATGTTGTCCACAGAAACACAGAAAACTGAATGTAATATAACCCATGATTTCTACGGGAAAAAAATAATAAAAATAATACTTGTCTAAAAGAGTAAGAATTTTTAAAAACCCCAAAGCCAACATTTATGACCTTTCTGATACTGAATGTTTCTTTATTTTATAAAGGAAGTTACAGCCTCTTTCTCCTCCAAGGGACTCAAAAACACCAAACTCAAAAGACAGTGTCTTTCCCCCATGATGGAAAAGGAAACAGCACCTGTGATTGTTATGTCCATGTATTCTCCATTCCACTGAAGAGAATGCATCATTTCCCTCCAAATACTACAGGGTTTCCATACAAACCACATGCTAAAGATCAGTGAAACAAGCAGAATAAGCGCTGTCTCCCAACATCACCACTGCGTATTTGGCATGACACAGTACCGATCATGTAGAATGTTTTAAAAAAACATATAGTAGGTGTCCAAGCACATGTCTAAATGTCCATCTCCAACTTTAATCTCTTTTTTTAAAACCTAAGTGGTGGTGAAAAAGAAAACTATATTCTCTCTAGTTTCAGGGCATGTAATAGAATGTTGCTTGAACATCAAACTGGTTTTCTTTGTGGTTTCTCCACAATGCAGTTTACAGATTATTTTTGGCACATAGTATGCTTTCTCTTAAGATTTGTGTAAACAGTTAAGTATCCTAATGATTTTTCTTTTGCAAAACAGGACAAAAATGTTTTTCTGTTGAGAAGTGGGAGGAGGCAGGAACATCAACTTAAAAACCTTTCCCAGAAGTGATTTCAACAGCTTCAAAGCAAGATTCCTTCTTCCTTATATGCACTTTTTTTTTTAACTGGCAATTTTAGCTTTATACTACAAGAGTATCTGTAAAGCATAACTCAGTATCAAGTAGAATATGCTCACTGCAATACCCTGAAGTTTCCTAACACCCCTCATCTCTGTGACCTTCTCCTTCAAACATGGTTTGCCAGCTGAGCAAAGGACTGTGCATAGTACAACCAGCCAGTTCAACCAGAAGCCCATCTATACTAACTGGGAATGAAACTCTCCTTTTTGACTTGAAGAGTCATGACTGCAAATTTAAACAACAGTACAAGACTATTCTTCAAAGGGAACTGTCATAGGCTTGGCTATACTAAATACAATAAATGGAAATTTTTCCTAGACTGAAAAACTCAACAGCAGGTCAAGAAAGTCTGTTATTTCAGCAGCCTTAATTGTCTATAAAGTACAAGAGATGGGTTTGAGAACGTCAGTACAGCCTCCTTAGATACACCATGTGAGCCAAAAAACGTCATCTTACCTGTATCAAGACTGCTCTTTATCTACGGTTATAAAGCTTGCCAGAAGAGCATGTGCAATCCTTCTGACTGCAGTGATTATTTGAAACTTGAGATAAAGCTGTACAAGTTTTCAAATCACTTTCAGAGAAATGCAGCTAAATTCTTTTTTGCAGTAACAGGCTCCTTTCCTTCTTTCTTACACAGCCAAAGACACCAAGGTTGAAGGAACAGGAGTGAGGGGAAAAAAGCTGTATTATTATTAAAATCCATAAGCTGCATTTGGAAGTAGCAAGTTGTTATTTGCAGAGAGGTACAAAACATTGTTTTGCAAATAGCTTAATATGGTTTTGAACAGAATAAGCATGGAAAACTAGAATGAAAGAAATTGATCAATAGATACAAATATAACTTCACAGCCATACACATCAGCTGCAAGTCTGGCTCAGATCCACTAGCTTTTTTAAATTTAATCCAGTCGAGCATCCTAATCCTTCAGAAGAAGTTGGGACTTAAGGGTAAGATTACCTCAGGGGTTGCAAAAGGTGACTTACAGTAGACTATACAGGTTTCAAGCCAGACCAAGCCCATCTCAATTTACAGATTGGGGAATGGCACTGTACTCTACCAAGCTGAAGCACCCAAAAAACCCGAGTTTGTCAAGCTTCTGGCAAGCTTGTCAAGAAAAAACAGGAAACTCAGTTCTCAGAGTTTAAGAGAATCAAAGAATTACATGCTGCTCAGACTTCTCTGTATCCCAAAATGGAAATCTGTCCAGTTGCCTTTTGGGCAGCTGTTGAAACAGGAACAATGGACAAGATCCATTAGGAGAAAAAGGTTCACAACGGAGTCACAAAGTCTTTATCACAGGATGCTGTGGAAATCAAAAGCTTAATGGCATTCAGAAAAGAGATTAGATAAATTAATGGAGGATCCATAGCTATTGACAAGTAATTTTTATAACAGCTTCTGGCTCAGGAACAGCTTCTGGCTTACACTGTTGCTCATTGGGTGAACATAATTGGGAAAAGATCACCTCATGAGTGCTTTGTCACTTAAATGCCTCTTTCCTTAGAACAACTCCACTTGCATTACTTGAGACAAAATACTGAGCTAGGCAGACCACCAACCTAACCCCTACAATCGTGCCCTAGAAAGGCCCACCCTTGCACAAACACAGCCTGCTATGGGGATGAAGCACACAGGAATGTTCTCAGTAATCCCCACTGGCAGAAGACAGATGTTCATGAGGAGACTTACACCTCTCACCAGGATTAACTTTGGATTTTCTTGACAATTATGAAAGACTCCTGCATATCAAAAAAAAAAAAAAAAGGAAGTGCTTAGCAAAAATCCGTCTGTATTTTTGTTAGAATCAGAAGTAAAACAGGACATATCCTGCTTATCTTGCAGCCCTTCTGTGGATGACTCCAACAGTCTTGTTCTGCTTGCTTGTAACCAGAAAGAAAAAAATCTCTTCACATCTGAAGCACATGGGGAGAGGGTGAGATGGCATACACATCATCTCAGTTAAGTCTGGAAAATTTAATTTACACCCATTAAATTATTCCAATGAGTAATAAAAGGTGGAAGTTTGCCTCATTATCCACAAAACAGTCTACAGAGAAAAAACAGTCTCAATTCTCCACAGACATCTAGAAAGCCCATTTAGCCTGATTATAAATCGTTACTGGATCTGGGGCACAGCTTGTAAAATCTTCATACTTTTCTTTTTTAAACAATAATTTGCAGAACATTAAAACATTCTTCTGGAGTATTACAGCCTTACAAAAAATTCTTGCATAGTAGTACTTTCTCAGCCATGGGTTTTCTATTCACAAACATCAAATATGTTCAAATTTCTCTTCTATAATGATTATATATTTTTAAAAGTAGAATGCGTAGCAGCACTTGTACTGTTGCCCTACTTGTAAAGTTCACATGCAGTTTTCAGAAGTGGATTGATCAATAAATGTTTCAAGCTGCCCATATCTTACTCCTGGTCTCTCCTGCACAGAGGAAAATGATTCTCTGTTGCTAGGGATACAGCATCATAAAGCACTGCATTTCATTTAAAGGCTGCTGGGGTAAATACTAATGCAAATACTAGAAAAAGTGTGAGAGAAGGAGGAGCTTAATTGTAGAGCAATCAGACATTACTTCACATACTGAATTTTTCATCTCAGCTGACATTCTGAAATAACTTGGCACCAGTTTTCAACAAAAAGTACGACAGCCACAGGCCATGCAGTAAAAGGTTGGCTAATTGGCCATGTGCATAAACCGGTGTATGTCCACATGTGGGTATATTAAATACTTGCATGAGAAAGAACTATAGTGCAGCCACCTAGTTTCACCTTCACTGCAACAATATGAATGCACAAGCGGAAGCATGTCAAAATTGTCAGAGTTCAGAACCAGAGCTTCCTCACAACAGCTTTTTTCTTTTTGAGCCTTGTATTTAGGCAGTGTGAAAACCTCCCACCTGCCCTTGCTTTGAGCTGCCACAAGAACCCGGTTCACAGCATTAGCAAGGAGACTGTCAGGATTCCTATGGGCACTTCAGTGTTTCTTCCATGGCAATACGCTGTAGGTTATTCACAGAGCGAGATTTCCTTCTGTGCGATTCAAGCCAGCATAGCACGGGAATGCAAGGTACAGTATTTTACTGACAAGCACAGCAGCGATCGGGTCAACATGAAGCATAGTATTTCACATCCTGAAATACAATCAGGAAAAAAACAGGACTTCTGAGCTTTGTACATATATAAAGCAGCACCAACAAGTTCCTAATGACTCTAAAACCCCAGATGAACAATTTTTCCCTAAGCACTTCCTCTACAGCACTCTGTGCTCAGACTCAGAGATATTTCAAAGTCAGAATAGCCACTGCTTTCTTTAAAGTATTTCATGCCAAATCAGTCTTTTTGCTTTTTAAGCCAGGGCAAAAAGGAGCTTAATGTCTGTCAGAGCACAAAGGATTTTGTTGTTGTTTTTGTTGCTTGTTTGGTTTTCAGTAGCCCTGACAGGGAAAGGGCACCAAAACATAAATTAAAATGAAGTTTCACACAGTTTCTTCTTCCCTTCATGCCACTGATGTGTACTCTGCTTTGAATCCATCAGTTATCATTCTTTCAAACAAAACAAATAGGACATACTCTCAACTTTCCAGTTTTCACCTGGACCAGTATCACAAGTAAGGAAGTTACCAGAAGTCTGTCCTGTTCCTTTTTTCATGCACCCCAGTTCCAATAACTTTTCCATTCTCAAACTATTAGAGCATTTCATTTTCATGTGGCTAAACATATGTGGTGACCATGGAAAAGGCAAATTGCTCAAAGCATATATGCATGTTTACATATTTACCCTAATGCTTACAAAGAACACATTCTCCTAAAGCCCTTTCTTTTTTTTGCCTTGAGACATTATCAGCAGGAAAACTCCATGTACTATAGTCACTGAATGAAGATGCTGCGTAGGTGACTAATTACCATTTTGGTTCACAGCAACAGTCAGATATAGACTAGAAGACGTCAAATCTATTCCCATTTTATGTGCAGCTTTTAAAAAAAAATAAAAACATTTAACTATATTTCACAGATAACTGTCTCAGTAATACCTTTCCCCTCCTAACACAAAACACACACACATAGAAGAAAAGAGATCCCAGTTTCCACACATTTTGCTCAACTGAATCAGAGACACAACTGATTTTACAGAATCGTCCAAAGTAGACAAACAGACATGAGAACACAATGAGAAAAGCTGTCTCCTCCATCTTGCAGGACTCTTAGCATGATGCTTTCCAATGAAAAATTAAAAAGCAAGGTATTGTGGGTGTTAATGTATCTTTCATTTTCACCTGTTCGGGGGTTTCCATTTTGTCTGATAAGTAAACAAGATACATACCTTCTCCGCCCCACCCCCCACAAATGCAGTCAGTTGCCATTATTTTCTTATTGTGTTCTCCAGTTCTTTAATTGCAAAAGCAAGACATCTGCTTTCTGTTACTGTTGCTTTATGTATTTATTTTATTGCTTTCTGGTGGTGCAATTGTAAGCACTGCCAATCAGCTTGGAGCAAGAGTCCCTAAAGACTGAAGTTACTCTCCTCTTGTCCACAGAAATTGATATACTGGAAAAAAGAAAAAGGAGGATGAATTAGACCCTATTTCCCCTGCTCCAACTTTTGAACAAATACTCCCCTCAAGCCTAGATAAAAATAAATTTAACTCTTTCCAAGTTCACAATGAGACTCTCTAAACTCAGGTCCTGCTGACAAAAAAAAAAATACTTTATTTGGAGCAGATTTTTTTTAAAGCATACAAAACATACATAGCAGTCACTTTGAAAAATTCTTCAATAAAAGCTTTTGGGAGTTTAAAGTTTTTGTTTCTACGAGATGTAGCGAATTTCCTAACACCAGTACCTTTTTTTCCCCATACAAAAAAAAAAAAATCAAAGACCTTTAAGGTAAATACCCCACCACTACCACACAGAAACATTAAAAAAGCCTACAGAGCTGAAGTAACAACATCACCATTCACTGTCACTTTGATACACTCATGTCTCTCAGATTCTATCCCTTCACTTCTACTCTTCTTTACACTCTGTTGGTCTTTGTTTCACCATTCTCTTTCTCTGCTCTCCCTGAGCCCACAAGACTCTGCGGGGAAACAGACTGAGAAACTCTGCTGCACTTACCTCTACATGGGCCTCTTCCCTGCCTTCACTTCTGAACTAAATTAAGTGCTCTGTGTCCCTCTACTTTTCCTATCCAGCCTTGTTCTCTTCATCAATACCATTCCATCTCTGGCTCAGTCCTCTCCACTGCAGCTTCTCTGCCAAATGCCAGTTTCTATTTTTAAAACCATCCAAAAATTATGTAAGTGGTGCCGTAGCAGTGTATGAAAACAGTATGGGCTTAAGACAACTACAAGCAGCAGAAAAGTGCAAAATAAAAATAAGAGATCTGAAAAAAACCCAAACCTGAATTCCACATCCTGTATCAGTACACTAATAATTTTTCTTAGCCAATTTGACAATGCAAAGAAATAAGTCTTCTCATTCTGGCCTTCAAGTAAGAAAAAGTACAAAGGCAAAGAAAGCATGTTCTGCTTCGAGTTGGAGTAAAGCAAAGTGCCTGGAAGCAGTATTGCAAATGGGTCATTTTCCAGGTCTGTCTTGCTGCCCAGGGCTAGCAGCTTCCTACCCCAGAGGACAGCAAGACCTCCTCCAGCTCTCTTCCTGCCGCTGCGCCGATCTCATTCGTCCCAAACCACCCTACCTGAGCTTCAGGATATTTAGGTGCAGCCCCACCATGACTCTTCCTTATAATCTTTTTCTGAAGCTACTGTTCCATTAAAAGCAGAAGTTTAAAAAAATACCAAAAAAAAAACCAAAACAAACACACAAACCAAAACCACATAAAAACAGAGCATACATGGAAATTCTTATTATGAAACTGATACACAAATGCTCACTTATTTCAGCTACAAGCAGTGAAGTTGTAACATCCAATTCAGGCATTTGATACAGCAAACAGAAAGGACCCGAGCTAGATTTTTCCTTACTAACAAATGGGCAATTACATTGCCTACACCATTGATTTAAGTAGCTGTGAGCACAAAGAGTGCAGAGCCAGGAAACACAAATAGGTAGACTTGTCAACACAGCATGACATTCTGAATGCTCAGCATTTGCTTTTCAGAAAGCAGTCTCCACTCCTGGCTGTGCTTGTGGCCTACAGAGAGGGAGTCCCAAAGTGTTCTATCCCAGCTACACAAGCTGCCATATCCCAGGCCATTCCAATGGACTATACTCAAGAAATCCATTCTCTTCGCTTTGCAGAGAAGTGAATGCATGTGGAGGATGAAGGAGGATAAAAAGAGTGAACCTGGACAGAGAGGCACACTAAGTGAACACCACCAGCTTTACAGACAAACTTGGGCCAAGCAGTTTAATCTGGCTCTCCTATGTAAAAGAAGCAACCAGCACGGAAGAAGAGAATGAATACAGAGCAAACTGTGAACACACACCCAACCTACAAGTGCACACAGAACTCTTTCCAGCAAATCCTACAATAGCTTTATTACCTCTTACCTTCACCAAATGCTCATTCCTGGTTCTTTTTCAGGGGTACCCCACAGCAAGATGTTCAAAGCCATTTAGAAAGAAACTGGTACCACATATATGAAGAAATATCTTGAAAAGGTAGGTTAGTGAAATTTAATAAACACGCCAGAAGCTGAACTCAGGCATCGAAAATCCTAACCCAAATATGCTGTGACTGTATAGCCTATCACACCTCTCCCCAGACCAAATCCAACTCAGAACTGCAAACTCTGTAATGGCAAATACGCACATATATGGCATATGTTAATATATAAAACGTATCAACTTCTAATAGTCACTGGACTAAGCATTGGGGGGATGGAGCGAAAAAGAGGACACAAGGGGCTGTAGTAGGTTGACCACCTAGGAACTCTTCACTTTACAAAGATGCAGCCAAGAGCATACAGAAACCAGTACTACTTTGTCAACACAAACAAAAGTATAACCTCAAAAGTCATACCAGCCGTGTTCATACCTTGTTTTTTCAGAAAGAAGTGTGGAAAAGAAAAAGCAAAAACACCAATTAGACAGGTATCAATTATTTTCCAGTACCCATGCACAATTACTATCAGTAATCCAGATGCACAAAACCAAATAAAACATATGTTCTGTAAATAGTGAACAAAATTCTTTATTGATTTGCACTTTGTAGTCCTTACAATAAGAGGGAAATTTCTCTAAACACAGTAGTGGCTTTAGCCACAGTCAACCCTCAACATTTCCTGTGTACTACACTGTAACTGCCCAGAACTAAAAAATTCAGACAGTGTATTAAAAACAGTTCTGCGGACCTCTTAGTGCAGCTTCCAGAGGCACCACAAGGTCTGTGGATCAGAGCTTTGAAAAATTCTGTTCCAGACAATAAGGTCATTCAGCACTGCGTTTTGTCTTGCATCTCATTGCTTCTTACTAACTTTAGAAGCTGCTGTATATGCCCCAATGTAGACTACACAAGACTATTCACAAAATTAAGCCAAATTTTTACTTATGTCAAAATTAACCAATGCTTTATTAGCTCTTTTTATACTACAAGATATCTTTTTAATTTCCAATAAAATTAAAGTTTGCAGGAGTTGACATCAATTTGTCATTTCTTCAATAACACTACTTGGCAGGGAGCAAAGCAAACAAAACTGTGATTTCAGTTTCTTTTCAGACAAAAGTGATTTGGAACAAACCAGAGGCAACAAATGGTCACAATGCTATTTACCTGAAGGTTTTATTCCTAAGCAAAAGTTCCACAGTTTGGCAGTGGGGGGAAAAAAAAACAACAAAGGCAGCTATAAGACAGTTGCTTGTCTAAAGGAAACAGACTGCTGACCCTTTGTCTAGTTTTCAGACAGCATGAAAAGCACCTCTATTTGTCATTCTCAAAAGACGCATTGGGGGCTTGACTAAACATGTAGGCAAAATGCTCTTCACTTCTGTAAAGGTGCCCCTTCAAATCACAACTGCTTAATGCGATATGGCAGTCTGGGGAGGTTTTACTGCCGATACCTTTGCTGGACTTGTGCTGAAGATACATACAGTGCTATTGCAACAATCTAATTTGAGGGTGTTAAACTTGTTTTAAGAATAAATGCATTGAAGGAACCGAACTATATTGTAAGATTTCCAGTTCACTACAATAGAGCCTAATCTCATATAATTTCAGCTTCACCAACAGTATGAGCAATATCACCTAGATCATATAAAATGCTCATATGCTAAGTGTAAACTTTTATTCCTGATTTTATTGCCACTTTGAACTACATTATTTCCATAAACTATAGTTCCTGATGAGTCTATTACCTTTGCCTACTGTTACACTTCTCTGGTTTGCACAAACACTAATAGCTTGATCCCTCTTGTCAACCCGTATCAGGAAAACAGGGATTAGAAAGTTTGAGGGATATGGAAACAGTTGTAGTACATACAGATGGCTCCCTAAGAGAAAAACTATAAAAAGCAAATGACGTTGCCTCCCTAAGATTCTTCTGCTGCATAGCTGTGCTCTTGCAGTCAGTCAGTCTTTGCCTACCCCTCTTCCAGGATGAAGGAGGTATTTTGGTATTGTGAAGATGACTTGCAAGAGAGTGCATGTGCCAACCAAATAATATCATTTTCTCCCTTATGCATAAAAGCAGAGCAGCTGCTTTTAAGGTCCCACCTTATTTATAGATAGTCATTACCAAGGAGGACAGTACCTCAAGAAAGTTTCTAAGATAGCTCTGGGAACACCAGAATGATCTTAAAATAAAGTCTTCACGTCACACCTTAGTTTCCAAACAGAGTCCCACATTAAAAAAACAAACAAACAAAAAAAAACAACAACGAACACTACAAAAACACAACCATACACAGAGAACTAGATTTGGTTTGTCTTTCTGCATTCACCCATCATTTTAACTTGGTCCAGCAACTGCAACTCATCCTTACATAGGAAAATTACCTTCTCACTTCTTGTTCAGCCATAGCAGGGTTTAATAGCACAAGGTATATGCACAGCACAAAGCAGCCATTTAATCAAAAATATGAACACTGGGTAAGTTTCCATGCCCAACTGGACATTCTTATAAAAAAGAAACCACTTAGTTTTCACTACAGAGTGCCAGCAGTAAAACTGATTTAAACAACTTTAGCTGTTTCCCATGGAACAGTCACCCTACGCAGAATCTCAAGAGGGATCTCTGCAACCCACAGACTCTCAACTTCAGCCTTCCAGGCAAAACCCACTACACTGGGCTTGATCAACTGGAAGATAACACAGCTATTGAGACCTCTGCCTTTAAAAGCCCCACAAGATCCTGTTGGAACAGTATTGCTTTGGGCATGTTTCACAAAAGCAATGTGTTAGGGCACAAACTGAATAAAGCAGATGTCTGTCAGACTGAGGAGCTCAGAAAATCTCCTGACCACCCTGAGAGACTTCTTATCCCCAATATTAACGTCAAGGATAGAAGGAGATCAAGTAATGTGTTCTAAGAAACCTGTGATGGAAACAACAGCAAAAGCACAAAAAAGGACATTCCCTCAACATTGCTTAAAAAGCTTCATCTTCTAAAGGAGTAACTAAACATAACAGTTTATTCTTATGATGCATTTATACAGCAAAGGTGGTACATCTCAGCTGCTAACCAGAGATGATTAATTCCTCCTAAAAACACCAGTGTAAAGAATCCAAGCTAGCAGAGAAAATAAACATTTTGCACAAAAGCACAAGCATAACACTACATAGAAAAAAACTCCAACTTATCTGAAAAACATTGCTTAAGTTTTACCCAAAGGCAATAGTGTCAGAGTTTCACTTTCCAGCCACTAACCGTGACAAACACACAAGCAGCAGGAGAGGATACAACTTGAAAGGCAATGGCATGCTTTCCCAGAGAAGGATTTGGAAAGGAAACCACTCTCAACATAGCTTCTTCAGCTTTCAGCCCTGCTTTTGTTTAGGAGCAAGTGTATTTGGAAGCCACTTCTAAACTCTCAAGAAGTAAATGTAAACAAAAAAAAAAAACAAAATTTTAATTGAGCAAGGAAAAGCAATATCAAACATCTTTTTCCTGTTTCTCAACAATTTCATCTACTGACCTCTTTTTGAAACAACTGAAGCTATTTGTATCTCGACTAACATGCCCAGAAAAATCCAGAACGCTCTGCTTGCCTTCTCTTCTACTTCAGAACACTTCAGCCTGGGAAACTTCCCCATTAACCTGTGCTGTAGTTCATCCACTATAAGGACATAAGAAACCTTTCACAAGATGAATTATTTCCCTTTAATTGTATTTGCATACTTTTAGATATTTCTTCATTTGAGCCGAAACATCAGGAGACAGGAAGAGACCTTTAAATCTGGTCCTCCCCTGCTGCACAAATAATGCAATTAATCCTGCACTGCGCTACCCAGAGAAAGAGTGAGAGAAAAGGCCTTCAGCCATAAACAGCCATACAAACTGTCACCACAACTGTGGCGCTATCAGCAAGGATCCTTCACTAGTACCTCATGTCCTTTCCTTCACATAGTGAAGAAAGGTGACCACAAACAAACTGGAACAGTAGGAGGACTGAGCATATGGGACATGCAGATAGAATGGAATTTAACAATGCAAACACAGTATCATATACCTAAGGACTAAGGAAATGTCTGCTATAAGCTGAAAATTTATTCACTGGAAACACAACAGAAGACAGCCTTGGAATTGTATGCATCAGTCTGTGAGTCAGCGAGTTGATGGAATATGCAGAAAGGCAAAACAAGATTTTGTGACATTTAATAAAATATTCTCAGAAAGAATGTAATTGCCTTCTATAACTTTCCCCTCAATTCCATGTCTCTACAAAGGTCTACAATAACTAGTATGGCTGTAGCCCGCTAAATGATTGCGGGCTTTTCTTTGAAATGTCCCGTCAACACTGGTAGTTTCCAACCATACAAGTTACAGCATGCACTACAACCACTATATGAGGTCCTGCTGTGCCCCATCAATACTCAAGCAATGAAACTGGGTTCTCAGGATTTTTTTACGTGGACCCATAACACCTAGTACGTAGCTGGGCCCTGTTCGCATAAAAGTGCGGGTTCACTAACTATACTTCAACCTAAACAATGCTAGGGAGAGGAGATAAGGCATCCCAGCGTGCATATACTTAAGTGCAAACACAGAAGCATACAAGATGACACCCTCAACTCTCTAGGGTGTCGGGTTTTTGTATTAGGGAATGTCTTCAACAGCTCCTTGTATGACTATTAAACTTGGATCTCCCTGATAGATCACCTGGCTTATGTCATACAAACAGCAGGTGCGGAGTTTTCTAGGATTAGGCCCATAATTGTTTTGCCCCAAAGTGACTCTCAACAATATTCTTTCATTTGAACCTTTGTTCAACCATCCAGTCAGCCCTTCCCACCTGCCCCAAAAGCACAACACACTGTATTTCCAGCTTCAGGTGGGGTTCCTCAGCATATGCCATTTAGGTGCGTCTCCCTAAAAATCACAAATTAATTCCATGACATTTGGTACAGCACTGACCCCTGTTCACACAGAAGGCATGAAAGGAGCCCAGTGTAATGTAACTGTGTTCCCAGCACTGCCGCACACTATTCTGGCTGCACTCACATGACCTCTGCTTGGTTTCTGTCACTGCCAAATGGGCAAAGAACAAACAAGTGCAGGGTGGCACGTCAGATCCTCTCTCTCGATGCACCAAATCAAGCAATTATAGTCTACAGCAGTCACCCTCAGGGCATTAAAGAGACAGAGAGGGGAACAGTGTGCATGAAGACCGAGAGATGTCACCAATAGCTTTTCGTCTTTCCTTCAGTTAATATAGTAATCAGCACTACCAGCTCTTGCCTCAGGCAGAGCAGAAGGAAAAAGCATGTATGTGTTGAAGTGATATGCCCCAAATTAAGGAAGGGGGTTGCTTCCCTGTCCTGCCGTTACAGTCAATATATATGACTTTTATATAACAATGCAGGACAACAAATCTATCCCATAGCTTTCTACATTGTCGGTGTAGTCTATCACCAACTTGTTCAGTGCTCCTACTCTTGCCTCTCCTACACAACTCCCGACAAGACGCAGATCTCTGAGGATGTGCTACAGGAACTTAACAAGCCCCATTTTGTAAAATGAGCCCCTGCACTCTCAACCAACATAATCCCATATATGCACAAACAAAGAGCTTCTGATCAGCCACGGGGCCGTGTGGAGGCTGGAGCTGTGAAAGAAGCAGCAGAAGGAGAAAGCCCACACTCCACAATGTTTCCAGTGACTAAGAGAGATTGGTTTTGGCTGCTGGCTGAGCCGACTGTCTGTCCCCATAAGACGCTGCATTTATTATCAATCTAGAGGTATAAAATAGACCTGAAAGAAGATGTTTGAAGAAAATATATTTTGTAACGTTGGAAAAAATCAGGAATCATTAGTTCTCTATGCAAAGGACGTACAACAATCGGGATATACAAACACACTAAACTGTGGTACAGTTCTCCGATTTCCTTTTTTACTTTAATAGTAGCTGAGAACTACTGGAGGCTTTTGAAAGTTCTCCCCATGACATCCATAGTACCTGACTTAAGAGAACCAATTTATTACCATAGATGTAGTTAAACTGAGAAGCAGAAAAAAAAACCACCATGATAATGATTAACTGGTACCTCTCCTTAATTCAGATGCCATCCATTCATATCACAAAATCAGTAGGCTAAAAATAGTACCACTTTATTTGAAGCCACCTACTGCATCTCCTCTTTAAAAATAATTCTTTATTTTAGAAAGCCAAATTTCAAAGAGAATACTCACCAGCCTTACCAGATCTGCTTTGTCACTTTAAAATGCAAGCAATCAGTTTTGCAACTCAAATTGTTACACCTCTCCATCTGAGAATAGCTACCTGTATTTTTATATTCTCTTGTGGAGTGCATCAGTCCAGTTTACTTTTTTAAATGGTTATCCCCCTTGCAAAATTAAGTCATCTTACAGATCAGTTTTCCTGGAAAAAAAAACATGTATTGCGTATACAGATTCCCTCAGTTGTTGGCTCCTGCTAAACATGAAGTAATTTGATCCAATTTGGGTCATAAGAAAATACTCATATATGCTTATTAAATACAATTTCTTTCTCAACAATTTCACTGATCAATGTAACACATACTTAAACAGACATTTTAGTGATATTCATGCTTCTGCCATAGGAGTCAGCAATAACTGTGGGAGCAAAACCCAAGACCCTAAACTCCCTAATAGCATGTCCTATACACTGAAGCAAAGAGAAAAGGGTTTGTTTGGGTTTTTTTTGCTACTTAACTATAATGCTATGCAGTCTTTCCATAATTCGGGGCTGAAAGCACTGGAAGTTTGCACCAAAGTAAGAGGACAGCTACTCTATGGGTCAATCTCAAGTGACAGAAGCAATACAATTAAGAGCTCAGCTTAAGCTCTGGCATACACTTTCTACTTAATTCACTCTTCCAAATCCCGCCACCAAGGGCTTTATGAATAATCCAGCCACCCCATTACTCCAGGTATACAGAAGAAAGGCAATAATACAGACTATAAAATCATCACACACACATATATATGTGTATGTATATGCTGACCACATGCATGCACTTAGAGCTCTGTACAAAACTTCTCCTCCCTGATATAGTCTTCTACATTAATGAGAGATATTAATAAATTCAAAATCAGAACTTTGGTACATTATTGTAGGAATAAGATTTTTCATATTGATCAGAATATTTCTCTGGCTCTAAATGATAAAACATAATCAGACACTAATAAAAAAGTACTTCCTGTACCTCTGACTTTTCTCCCCCACACCACCTTCCCTTTTTCCTTGCTTTTCTTTAGAGTGTGTAGCTCTGACTCCTTCCTAATATTTACACTGTAGTTAAACTCACAAATTGGGTTTTTTTCTTACTGTGTTCAATGAACTTGAAAATTGCCCACCTGAAGAAGTTACCTTGGAATTACACTAAACTACTGCTATTCTTAGCACTTACAACACACAGCACGGTAAGCATCCAGGTAAGTTCTCATTAACAAGATACATCATTTCATAATGAAAGTTAACACACACCCTGTCATAACTTGCAAAATGAAATTAAAAATACCACTGAAAAAGATAGTATCTGGTTTGGAAGTTGAAAAGGTGAGCTGTGCTCAACAAGTGACTTCCACGCTGAGCAACACCCTGTGCTTGGCCCTCTTCCTCAAGAAATAATGCAGTTCCATTTTTCCACATCTATGGTAAGGCTGCCAACGTGCAGGCCTCTCTGCTGCTGCTCAAGACCAGCATGATCCGCCACAAGTCCTACATGACATCTGCCTGTCCCAAAGCAGGATCTTGGATGCCCTTTGTTTTCCGAAATGGTGCATTCTACTACCCTGCAAAAGCAATCAATGCCGCCCTGACTTTAAATGCAGTACAGTCCATCTCATGAGAAATGAGGGTTTTTTTTAAAGAAAAAATACATCCTTGTTGTGCCACAATTTTCACTTTTAGACTTTTACTCTGAATTTGCACATTAGAAAGTTCTTTCATTCATTATTAAAAGAATAAAAATACAGTAACATTGTCATGTTATCAAACCTGATATAGTTTAACCAGTATTCCCTCATCTATCCCTTCCATGCTCTTAAGAGTGGGCACTGAGGAACACCTTATAAGCAAACTATATAAATTGTTACCATTCAAATTAAAGACAGACAGCTATTTTGAATACTTTTCAATAAGACTACCACTATTCATTTTGCATAGAAAAAAATCCCTTATGGAAGTAAAATTTTTTCACCCCAAGAATGAACATCAACTGGGTTCTTATGCTGAAAAAAGTGCCATGAAAATGTTTATACAGAAACACCCTCATGTCCCTATCAACTCTGTTTATACAAAAGCAAGAGTTTTGCCAGAAGCATGTATATGAGTTCAAAGTCACCAATATTTTTAACACAAGTCAAATTACCTCTGATCCATTGTGACCACTCTTTGAACAAGCCATGTCATGTATCACAGAAACTCATTTCTATTGACATTTCCTAGCAACTGCTCAATTCCATTCCACAAGAGGAAGGCTGCAACTTGGACAATAATTAATAAAGATCAAGAAGTGTTTATTTAATTAACATGGGGAATTCTTCACTGAATTATTACTGAATAAATACAGTACATCCTTACAAAGTACAAAAGTAGGACACACTTCAGTGAAATTGTATAGTATGGCTTTTTAATCCCATAGATTTTCCACAAAGAGGGATTAGGAGCAATAGATTGGTGCCATGATAGAGAGAAAAAAAAAAAGAGCTTATGGTAATCAGACCTTTTACTATATTTTAGAAATCACAGAAAAACACCTAAGTGTAATATTTCTCCTAAGAAGTTACTTAAAGTGTAACACTTAACACTTAACCTATATTCCATTATATATAATTGCTTTATTCTATCACTGAAATGAGAGGGCTTGTCAGAGTTAGTAAAGTTACAGCTAAGGTTCTGTTAAAACCAACGTGAAAGACAAAATCACTATAAGACAAGGAATACACTAATCAATTTATGTTTGGCCGAATGAAAAACAGAACTGAAAATAAGCTTATTTCATATTCCCATGTTCCATTTAACATGTAGAATGCTTTATGCAATATTAAAAAGTATTATTTATTAGTATTAATTTGCAATCCTTTTCATTATGAAAGTTTTATCTGTCTACCAAATTCAGCTAACTGTGGATTAGGCCAATTATAAACGTATTTCTCTTCAAAATAAGAGTAGCACAAACAACTCGCCACTTGCAACAAGTTGAAACAACATGAGGAAAAAAAAAACTTCAAGTTACAACTAATTTTTTCTTCTGTAAATCATAAGTAGATAATTTACTTAGCACAAAGGAGCACAGTCAGTTCTGTTGGGTTTATTTTCTTTTTATGGTCAGTTACAGACATCCAGGACCAAGGCTGTATGTAGCTTCTTCTGTTTGCGAGTCACTGTTTCCAAACATTTGTTTTAATTTTCACTGTGGTATGAAACACAGAAGGACAACAGACTGCTGCTGAAGTTCCAGGGGAGCTACAGTAACTGTGGCCATCTGTACATGTAATTCTGCACCCAAGCTACTACACCTCACACACAATCCAGGAGCTCCTTTCAGTTCTGGGTCACGGATCACAACCTACCTCGGTCCCAAAGCACTGAGCTTGGTGGAGAACAGCAGTTCTTAAGAGAAGGGCTCTGAAGTTTCTCCCATTTAGACACTGTCATGCCTTTAATTGTGAGAGGGATAATCAGCAAAATGCATTTTGTTTTGACGTATAGATGAGAATTCTCCATGTTTACCTAAGACCATCTAACACATTACAAAGTGAGAGCTACTCAGTTTTACACATGCAAAGATGCATTGCAGTTAAACCATGACTTTTGTACAGTGCTTATACTGTACATTTTAAAAGTTTAAGAGTGCACTGCCATTAAACAAATACTTAAAACTACACATACTGTTTAAACCCTTATTATGTCAAAGCAACTTGAAACAACTTCGGAAGATGTAATTTCAACATAGGGAATACTGTTGCATACTTAGCAAAATTGAATGTTGGCAGCAGTGCAATGCTATAGTTGCTGATAAAAAGCTTTGGGCCTGCACTACGAGGTGCTGGGTTTTTTCACCTTTCACTGACTTTACAAAAAAAACAACTGCAAAAACATATAAGCCTTTTTTTTTTTAGCAGTAGTAACCCGAATTAGGAACTTTTATTAGTGTTTCCTAAGGTCATGAACTTTTATCGAAATACTAGACTGTTTGCTACATAGTGTCAATAATCTGCTGATTAAAGGTCTCTTAAGTCCCACAGACATGATAGACCATGACAGCTTAATGACCAGCTTATTATTATCTGGTGTAAGATACAACAAATTAACACTTTCTCATTCCAAATTAGTCTTCAAATTTATGAAGATTATTAGAAACAAGACCGAAGGACCTGAAGCTATATATTAGATGAACTGAAAGAATAGAAATGACAGCATCACCACCACAAAGTTGACGAGAAGCATGACCTTCAGTACATGCATCACAAGTTGATTATCAAGAGTGCCTGGGAAGTACCAGCCTGCAGTGAGCACTGGCTGACCAGGCAATAAGACAGAAGCTGTAACACCCGAGTTCTCGCCATGGTTTTGCCACTGACCTGCAACAAGACCCCACAACAGGTCACATCCCTTCTGTGCCTCAATTTTTCCTATCATCTTTTGTCTTGTCTAAATAGACTGAATTCTTCAGGACAAGGCCTGTCTCAAAGCTGATGGTCGAGTACAATACCATTCCTGTTGTACAGGCAAAAAAAGTAGTTTCTCAGGCTCAGCAAGGGTAAAAGTGTTGATAGTTTCTTATTGTTCAATTAAACAAGACTGGATTTGTGGGTTTATGACAGATTATTGCTGGTTCACTTCCACTTCAACATACTGAACGTACAAGAAAGAAAACAGCATGAGAAAAATCATTTAGCAAAGGTTTCATTTTAGCAATACTGCTAACACTCATTTAGTTTTAGCCATATAGTATTACAATGGGTTACAAACCACTGTTTGATAGATTTTAAGAAATCTAAAAGACAATACTGAAGAAGAGAAAAAGGAGATAAATGCAGCTGTAATGGAGTGGCACTGTTGTCATATGATAAAATATCTAGGAAAAACCCAGAAGGGACACAAAAGAGATGCAGAGGCCCATCTTTTTTAGTGCCCTGTCCTAAACACCATCAGAAAATAAACCTAACAGCAGCCTTATCAACCATGCACACCTGACAAACTTTCATCAGCATCAGGATATTAAAAACTGTTTTGATACCTTGTAGTCACAGCAGACAGCTATACTTAAAAAGATGCAATTACCCTGTCTGACAAAGCCAGGCATGTTTTTTTCTTAATAAAAGCCTGAGAGTCAAAGGACAGAGAAAAGAAAAATAAAGCAAAGAACATAAAAAGCAAGATAGAGGGGTTTTATGTGACTCGTGCTGCCTAGTTCCTTTTCTCCTTGCCTGTCCTAATTAAAGTGCATTTGGGATCAACACAATTAAGTCTAATAATGCCACACAGGATCCTAAGAGAGCAAAGGCACTAAGCTTGTTTGCTACAAGCTGCATGTCCCTGCCCTTGCCTGAGTAATCTGAAGGGCTGACTAGACCAAGAACCGCCCCTTGTGGTATTTTTGCCACCTTCAGACATCACAAATAAAAATCTGGGAACTCCAAGCTGGTACAAGCTGAGATCACAGATGAAACTCAAACAAGTCCGTGAAAAGATACTAGCAACAATGTGGAAACAAAAGAAAAAAAAAAATTGTGCAGAAGCTCCTGTTAACATTTGTCTGTGGCAGTACCAGCTACCCGTTATCTTGCCTGTTCCAGATTTCCTCATCTGTTTTGCATGTCCACCCAGTTCTCAGAAGAGGAGAAATCCCACTATGAAACGAGGGTTAGAGCAAAATCCCTGTCCTGGGAGAGCAGTTTTCTTCCATTTCATTTCCACTGCAGATGGCATTCACTGCCTCAAATTATTTTTAAAAACAAAAAAATTAAAAACCAGCACAGAAACTTGTTCCAATGTGCTTTAGGCAGCAACTAGCTTACATCAGCTCCTCCAGAGAAACCAAAAAACCAGTTCATGACCATCCCATGCCCTGCAGCATGACATCCTATGAATTTAGTGTTCAGCGACAAAATGTTCATTCTTTAATGTTCTCTGACAATGTTATTAGCAATGAAGACTGTGAAACATATCTACATAGAGTTTTCTATATGAATTATCAACTTCAAGCAACTATTACTAAATTCCTATCATTTTAACTAAATATTTGCTGTGCGCTCCCAATGATTACTGTGTTTAAAGGATAGTTTCAAATTCTAATGTTCTTGGTCTCTTCATATTTAGGACTGGAGGTTTTGGGGGTAGTTTTTTTTGTTTTATTTATTAAGAAAAAAAGTTACACTTACAAATAGAATGATTTTTAGAAGTTTCACTTTTCCTTCCAAAACATTGACTCTACTCATTCAAACACTTTTTACTGCTTCCCATAGATTGTCAGTAATCACAAGACAAAGTAAGTTTTACATCAAAATTGGCAGGGTAGTCAAAATATATCAGATACATGAAATAACACTCAATTTTGAAAAGCTTGAAAGCTTCAGAAGGCAGTATCTCCTTAAATATTCTTACTTTTTTTTTTTCTTTACAGTCCTTTAAAGCATTTTTGGGTATCAGTAGGAAAAGGGGAAAAAAGAGAAGGATTTTAAGCTGCTGCTGCTTTTCAGCTTACAAAGTAGACAAGAATCAAAACACAGGCCCCTGATGACCAGCTCTATCATGTTTACCATGTACCAAGGCAAACCTCTGCCAAGTCTTGCTCCCTTGAAAAAGCAGAGTAACCATTAACTCAGATATTTATCAAATTTCCAAAATCAATAATGTCTCTGAAGCAAATCAAATAATGACTAGTGGCTTCTTTTCCTCCTTTCAGAGGAGGACCAACATAACTAGCAAAAAAAAAAAAGAGACAGCTGTCTTTCTATTCTTTATAAAATAAAAACAACCAGATGTTAGAAAGACTTATTATTTCATGCCCCAAGACTGCACTTCTATTGTAAGAACACCAAAGGAGCACAAGACACCCAGTGCATTTTGATCAAAAAATTTTCCTTGAGGACACTGACACTGCAGCTGTGCAATGTGCAGTTGAAACATACAAAGTAAAAACCCTCTTCTTACAGCAATATTCAGCCACAAGTTCTCTTGTGCCTGTTCTGGGCCCCATTATCTCCAGCAAGACTAGTTAGTCTTGAGCATTTTGCAGGAATTTGAATTAAGACCTGCCTATAATCAAGTTTGAGGGAAGTAGTTTTAGTGAATCTACTAGGGCAACAACACAAAACGAGGAGAAAAAGCTAATTAAGCCAGTAATTACCAACACCGCACTGCCAAAATGGAAGGATGTGACAAATAAGTTTCCAGGTGCCTGTTCTATGTCTACTATCATTCAATATTTGTGTCAACAACCAGGATAAAGGAAAATAGCACGTTTAAGTTTTAGTTAAGCAGTTAGAATGAGACTTCAAGATTATTTTAACAGAGTACAGAGATCTAGACAGAATGAAGTTACCCATTCAGTGGAGGCAATGTACAAGGAGCTACTTGAAAGCTGACAGAGTCAAGCACAGAAGTGCAGCACAGAAACAACCAAGCACCTGGTAGTTCCTCACAGAAAAGGTTCTAATATGGGATTACTCAAACAGCCGATGCTTGTTAAGACTCTCATTGCAAGTAAATTCTGCCCAGACTTCAACATCCCAGACATATTTTATGTATATACACACTTACATATTTCTCAGGAGGACTGTCTGCTTCCCATAGTTTTCCTCAATCCAGGACAGCAATAGCAAAGAACTGCTGCAATTTCAGCTACAATAACTACGTACCTCTCTGGCAAATCCAGAATCACACACTACTTCCTTACTGAGAGGGCATAATTAATAAAATTAAAAACTATAATAAATGTTTTAAAAACCTGTGGTAAATTGTAAGCTGAATGAGTCAACAATAAAAAGCTACTACACAAAAACCACAAGCTTCACACAGGAACTTAAAAATGAAGCAATATAGCCTGCAAAATACAGAGAGTAATCCTTATGCTATATTTAGTTCCTGTAAGATTTAGCTGGATGTTACATCTAGTTTTAGGCACTTAACTTCTACAAAGACATGGATCATTTAGAGTATCTGAAAAAGCAAAGAAACGATTGCCAGCCTAAAAAAAATGAACGGGCTTAGGATCTTTATTTACAAACACAAAAGACAGCAAACTGGTAATAGCCTTTAACCATTGCATAAAGAAAAAGGAATCACCTGTAGTCTGTGTTCCCAACACAAACAGCAATAGGCTAATATTTAATCAAGCAGGATTCAGATGAGATACCAAGTAAAGCTTTCTAATCAGAGGACAGTAAAACACTTCAGTTTCTCTGATGAGTCCCTGGTCCTACTGCTTTCCTGAGGCCAAAAAAACAAGTAATTTAGCCTTCCCTGTATGACCAGTTAAGTTGCCTCCCTATTCAACAACAGACCTGTCTTTTCACTGAACGTTCTTTTGCTACTGGTTAGCTTGTAGAGGCCCTTCTTGTTAACCTTTATGTCCCTAGCCAGTGTGCACTGCAACTAGGTTTGGCCTTCTTGATACCACCCCTAGTGCCCAAAGGATGCTTTTATGCACCTTCTGTCTTGCTTGACCTTGCTTTTATTTCCTTCTATGCTCTCTTTTTACATTTGAGTTCATTAGAAATTCTTGCTTAGCTAAATGCCTCTTCTCCTGAAATTCTTAGTCCTCCTGCAGTGTTTGCTCCTGACCTCTCAATAAGCTTTCTTTAAAGACCTCAATCAAATCAAACTATTAGCAGTTTTCTGTTATCAAGTAGCAACAAAAGAATAACAGAAGTTGATCTGGCTTCAAATATCTTTTTTGCATCTTCCTGAGATTCAAATGACAAGTTACAAGATGGCGTTAAAAATTCTAGAAAGATAAATATTGAAAAAAAAAACACCCCAACTTGTAAAAATAAGTTATAACTGAAGCTACTATACACCAGCTTACAAGCTGTCATTGTAATTATTTTGCCATCTCTCACCCCATCTCCCATGCCTTCAATGAATACACATGCTTTGCTTTTGAGACAAAAGCTTTTTTTCTGGTGGCAAGAACAAGTTGAATGTATTGAAAGGTTTTGTGAGAGACACAAAACAGTGCAAACTGAAGAGATTAATGTAAGACACCAAATTTAGCAGTAAACACTAAGGATAGTAATCCATTACACCTCAACAATCTCAGTATTACTGTTTAAGGTTGCATATTTTTTTCCTCACTATAAAAGACTTAAGTTTTTAGCATGCTGCAAATGATCACCTCAAGAAATAGGACAATCCTACTTCTGTCCCCAGGTTGGAAAGGGAGCTAATTCACTCCTCCAAACTAGGATCTTCCTGATGATATAAGTGCCTCTGTCCTACAATTGTGACAGACAATAGATCTGCTTAAGAATCATGGGCTCTAAAGGCCTAAAATTGTTATATAGATTTTCATAGCGTGTAAATCACATCCCAACTACCTGCCATTTATAAGCTTTTTCTCATGAACCTTGTACCTTCCACACAATGCAATGGTCTAGAATAGAAATATTAGTGCAGTTTGCATTGTAATAACAGAGATTTTTGGAAGTTTTTTTAGAGAGCTCTGACTCCTACTGGTAAAGAGGCAAAGAAGCTGCACCAATTGGAGAAATCTGAGAGAATATGCTATTGCAAAATGCTGGCAACTGACACACTCATCACCATAATTAATATCAACATTATGAACTCTGTCTTCAGCCATTCTCCCAGAAAGGATCAACAGAATGTAGTCACAATTTTTAAGGAGCACATAAGATACACAAATATTATCGTTAAATTTTATTTGCAACGTATCACACTGCTTTATCCCCTAATTCCTTTCCTTTGCATGCAGTCCCCACTTCCATTAGGAAAGTTACATTACAAGAAGTCACATTTAAATTAACAGAAAGAAATAACTTGCAAACAAAACAAATGCCTGCTAGTTACATTTATAACAGAATGATCAGGATTTTTCCCTCACTTGAATGAAAAAGACAATTTATAAAGAAAAAAAAACATTTCATAGCCTGGTCAAAAGGACAGCAAAACAGGTCAGATAAAAACACAAGAATAAGTAGTGTTGAGGAATTTCTGTGATATACAGCAATTAAAAATGTTTGTGTGTATATAGGTGTGTACAAATACATATACAGATGCATGCATTCTTTTAGCATAGGTCAGGTTATTCCTACATTCATTAATGACAATTTGCAACAGCCTCTGAATAGTGGGAGTAATAGCAGCACCTTCCCAGACAGGATTTAATGCTCTCAAACCTTGTAAGAGAAGGGGAGTGACACTTTCCCAGACTACTCCACAAAACCAGAAACTTTTATTAGTTTGCACTGTATCTGACTCCTTCATGCAAGAAACAAATGCATTTCCATCTGCTCAGCAGGAATGTCAGTGGGGTTTCCTACCTATTGAGAAACAGCCTGTTCCTTCAGGTCACCACCATGCAATTCCTTTTGATTAACAAGGAGCAATACTACTTGAAGCCTTAAAGCCTTTCCTCAAGTCTCAGTACTAGAAAATGAAAATCCTCAAAATAGAGAGGCATCAGCTCTTGAAGGTGTTTTACAGCCCTCGTAATAATTATGTTTTTTTCGCAAAGCCCTAGCTAACTTGTTATTCATTACTTGAAATTCTCAGTTTTGTCTCTCATTAGTTTTCACAGACAAAGAAAAAGGTAAAAATTAGTAGTCAAAAATTCTCACAATATTACCTTAAATTGTGACTAAAAATTGTCTAGTATCTTGGAGCCTTGGTATTTTTCAAGGCTTGCACTAGCAATGTCAGAAATCACCTTGCTGTGGCTGTATTTTATCACTCCATCTTACTGTAGAGCTGATGTTTTTATTAAAAGATAAGAATGCAATCTTGTTATGTCTAAGAGATTGATCTTCTCTTGAACTTGTATAGCACATCTTAAGAAAGGCAAACAATTGCCAGCATAAGCAATGGTTGTCTTAGCATCACAAAGCTCTTTATAGGACATGTACGATAACTAAGTAATTAATAAGCACATAATTAGTATGCATAAGTAACACGTTAAGCAACAAGGAAAGATGTGCAATTTCCATTTTGTGTTAAAAGGTCGTTGACATGAAAGATGTAAGAGCAGACAGCTCATGCCCAGAAGTCCTGGGAAGAGGTTCCTGGTTACTGGACCCCTAGCGATCCTATTGCTCTCCCCAGTCTTGCAGCAGGGTCTGTAAACTAACTGGGAAGAGTGACAGTGATTTCTGCCGATCAGAGGTGTCCTACTCACAGCCACAGGTCTCTCAGAGCAAATAAAACAAATTACAACAAATGACACTAAGACACTGAACAGGCAAATAATCCAACAGTAATTCGGGAATTCTTTAGGGTGAAAAACAAAAACAAGTGTTCCAACCATTTCCAAAAACAAGTAAACAAGCATTTATGTAGTCTCACAAATACAAACTATGTGCCTTTGCAACTTGATTTATACACAAACAGTACTTAAGTTACAGAATGACCAACTAATCACATACAGAACAAAATATATCTCATTCCTAGATGGGCTTCATATAAGATGTGTACCAAAAAAGAAAAGACTATGAGAATTTAATGTGAGATTTGTATACTCATTTGTCAAAGCATAAACCAGATGTCCATGTAAAAGAAGGACAAGACTGAGAACACTGGAATCATTTTAATAGGCCAAAATGAAGTAGGACATGGAAAAGAGATCAGGAGCAGGTCTCCATTATAAAGGGAATGCAATTATTTATACCATTGGTTTAGAAATGTTGATTTTGATCATCTTGGAATACCAATAAAAACGCACCAGTCCTGACAATAAATTGGGGAGGGAAAAAACAATACTAAAAACCAGGAAAAAATGTCATACAAGACAATTTAGGCCAAAGACTGAAATCTCACTGCCTTTCCACATAATACAATTTTTAATCTTAGTGTATGTATATTAAATACCCACTATCCATCAGACTGCTTTTAGTAGATGCAAATAAAAACAAACCAGACAACAAACCACACTGATTGCTGGGAGCGAAGAAAGAAGCTGGGACTGATGAACAGAAAATCTGAGACCCATCACAAGAAACTGCAATTTTATAGCCAGAAGCTCTGAAGCAAGAAGGAAATCTATGCCAACTAGCAAGCATTTGGAGGGCTTCAAGGGTAACCCACTGGTCAATTGCATCAAAAGCAGGTGAGCAAACACAGCACACTGCTAGTATCTCATGAGTAGCTGACATTGCTGCTTCACAATGATTCTACAGTTAACACTCAGGTCATACACTGTCAGAGAAAGACTGTTTAGAAAGGAGCTAAAGATTCAGATGGATAATGTAAAAGAACATTTTAAAGTTTTAAAGCAAAAAACATTAGACCCAGAAAATAAGACATTTTACTATCCTGCAAGGGTCCTAGAAATTAACAAAAGGTTTCCCATCCAGATCAAGAAATCAACAGGTTTCTTTGATGGATAATCACGAAAGTTATCACCAGAGAGTAATCAAGAGTCTAGCTGTTTGGCAAGTTGCTTAGGATGCTAGAGATCCTGTTCTGTTTAATTTCTCAATTTGTCTGAGCCAGGAGCTGAATCTGATCTGAATCTCTTCTGCAGACAGAGCAAGGAAAGTAAACACGTTACCATCCAACTAAATAATTCCATATTGGAACAACAAGCAACTTAAGGAAATGCTTTCCCGTAAAAATAAATAAAAAATAAAAATTAGACACTTTCTTGTAAACTTCAACAAATTGGCATTTCTTTATTAATAGAGTCTCGGTAAATTGGTTGACCTTAGAAAAGGAAATTTTCCTTAATTTATTATTACTGAAATTATTTCATTTGTTAACCTAAAGATTAAAAAAGAGCCTCCCCCCACCCCAAGAACCCCACAATACTTTTCCCATCTGTGCTTTCACAGGTGGATGCACAGTTTCTAGGATCCTTGCCTGGACAGATACAGCCCCAGCAAGTAAAAGCCTTTGATCAGCTTCCAGCTGACTGCTCAAGAGGATTTGTTTTGGGCTCTTGCTGCTGTAAAACAGCATGAAAGTAAGTTACTTCGTGCACAGGGTCACATGAAAGACTCATTTTCAGACAGTAATGACCTGGCTAACACAAGCTCCCTCTACTGCTTTGCAGTCCTGAGCTGCTCTTGCTATGAGGAACTTTCTTGTTACTTAGTCACATAAAATTGTCAAGGGCCAGACTGACTCATCTACCACTGAGAATGAAGTGTGGTGTCCCAAAGGGACTCAATATTAGTACTTCTCCAGGCTGAGAAACTGCAGTGGCATTTACCAAAGTACTTTTGCTGCTGTATTTCCTATAATTACTTCTTCAAACCCTAATCTGTTTTGATTGGTATAGGTCCATGGCTAGCAAGGAAGCTATCAATGCTTCCTTTGGGGACCACAGGGATACAGCTTTACACAAAAAAGCCTTTAAATAAGAAGTGCACTTTGCAGACACATTGGCCGGTGCTCAATATATAGGCTTCTATTTTTGGTTAGCATCACTAAAAATATTGTGTTTGCAGAATTCTGTCCCTCCCTCCCCACTTTAACATCTCCTTAATCTTGGCCAGCCTACTTAACGTCACCTGCATACGAATACCTGCCCTGCATATTACCTTCAGTAGAAAAAGTAAAAATCAGCATGAACATGGTAGAAGTAACAAGATAGAAGAAAAAGCTTCTCTCTGTCTCTTCCCCTTAAGATCATGCCAGTCAAGGAGCAACCTGTGGCTTGTATGGAGCTGGCAAGTTGCCTTTTGGACACAGAAAGCAGATGGGTTATGAGCTACTAGATACCAAAAGGCTTAGACTTAGAGAGGGAAGAAAGGACATTGTTTGCTAAATCCAGCCCTGAAAATCCTCAACAAAAGGCCTCAACCCTGTCCTTGCTGGCACGCAGTTCATCTTGATGTCAGATCAATCGGGGCCACTGGTGGTTCAAAGGCTGCTGCACTAATGCCTCAGAAGTAGTTGTCCAGCTCATTCCCGGTCCTAAAAACTCTCTTCCAGCAACCTCCACAACTTCCCAAGCCACTCAAGAGTCATGCAAGAAACAGCCAAGATGACAGCTGAAGAAATGAGGCTAAAAACTTGGATGAAAGCCAGCAGTTCCCAGAAAACATAACTTAATTCTGTACTCTATTCCAAGGCAGACTACACAGCAACATGCAGTAAGCAATTTCTTCGGGAAATGTTAATCCCTTCAGACAGAGACTGGGAGGAGTAAAAGACAGGGAGTCCATGGAGGCAAAGAAAATAACCCTGAAAGAAGCAGATGTAAGGGAAAGGTGACATTTTCAGCTTTATTTCACTTGATTGGACAGAAGCACACATCAGTCGGGCCTTTTGGGGAGAGCAAGGGAAGACTAGAGATGACAGGGCAAGTGAAAAAAATAACCTAAAGAACAAATTCACCCCAGAGTTTGTGAGGCTAAACTAGATCCCTGTACTATTTATGAAACAGAAAAAGACTTAAGTGACTGGCTACTTATGAGTAATTATCACAGCTATTATAAAAAGATTTGTTAAGAGAATTTTGGCTGTTATATAATTATCCTATGGGTCACCATCTGTCTTTAAGTCTTCATAAAATTAAACATATGTTGTTTTCACCAACTGTTGTAGTAGATTCACATTCTCACCCTGCTTACGTGCTGCAACATAAGAAGTCTATTCATATCATTGGGAATACGTCAGAGCCAAGTATCAAGTAGTGCTCTGCTAGCAGTTTCCTTTGAAATTCAGGCCACTTCCTCCCATGTTCAACTAATAACTCAATGCTGTAGACCTCTAACTCATCATACATAGCTTTGCTCATTGCCTTGCTACAGCTTTCCTTTGGCAACAGTTATGATCTGAAGTATTAAGGGATGCTTCAGTTATTCTTAGCTTTTTTTTCCCCCTCTTCCCCTGCCCCCCCTCCTTTTTTTCCAGTTCTGGGAGAGGACAACTCAGAGCTTTAACTGCTCAAAGAGCTCCTGTCTATAAAACAAGATCCTCCGCAGCAGGTTCCTACACCATCCCTTTGGGAAAGGTGTTACTATGAGAACTACCAACACTGCTCATAGTAAAAGGTATGTATTCATTTTCCTCCCAGTAAATATTGCAGATGTGGGCCAAAGGATTTCAGAATTACTACAGAGGAAGGAGGAGGGGATAACACATTTAGCACCTTCCTCCGTATTCCTGCCAGCAGGTCAGCAAGAGTTTGAAGATTCCTGTTTGAGTGGTGGTACAAGAATTGTCACACAGAAATGCCATCTTTCAGCCCACTGGTGGTGGACAGTGCAGGACACGCAATTCAATATCCCCCCCCCCTTCAGCATCCCCTGGTTAGAGCTCTTCAACATCTAACAGCAAAGTAACCAGGCAGGGTTTCATCATCCAAACCAATTATATATTAAGTGTTTATGGTTCTGCCAATAGCATTGTGGCTAGGGGGCCATAGGAATACCTGTACATCCAGTGCACCCAGCAAACTGCTTCACAGTGTTACATCTTAAGAACTCAGATACAAAGTAGGCATTTACAATATTTCAGTACTGTAACCTAAAGCACTAAAATAATTTCACTTGCCAATGAGCTGCCTACTTACAAGGCAAAAAAACCCTCCACGCTCAAAACCCCAGAGAAAAGATCATCTGCAAACCGACACACTTTCTTTAAACACCTTTGCTATTAATGCTAAGTTTCCCCGTGTTAACCCCTTTCTGAAAACGCATCATTTCTAAGATGCTTTAAGTTAACCTCCCCTTTGGTTACTAGCTGAATTAAGAAGCACAGCAGTAGACACACCACCAAGAGCAACAGCCATCTCTACTTAGGGTATAATATGCAGCATAAAACCATTTGAAAAAGCTTTTCAGTTAATGAATGATCATCATAAACTTGCTGAACTTCAGTTTTTCAAATCACATTCCTTGTAGGCTTCATTCTCAGTTACAATCACACTGAATTCCCATAAAGCAAAGCCTCTGGAACAGAAACTGTTGTCTGAGAAGGGGAATTCAGGAAATCCTATTCCCCTGCCTGCTGCTGCCTCTCCCCAGCCATAGCATCATCAAGTTACAGCAAAGCAGCAGCAGAGCTGTCTGGGGACTGCCAGCCTGGGGCAGCTCCCCTTATGGCGACAAGGAAATGGATGCTGCATGACATTTGTATAAAAAGCTCAATCTTCAGTACTGACACATGCACTCCAACTTGATCAATAAGCACGGGACTGGAGCACAGCAATATTTCCAATGGATGAATAAAATCATTTCAAGTAAGTGAATACTGGAGAACAATACTTAGACTCAGCAACAAATCCATTGTTAGAAAAAGATTATTTCTTTATCACTAGCTGCTATAAATGTATTTTGATCAGCACCTATTTGTTGATCCTCAAACTCCTTTGCTTCCCTACAGATTATTCAAAGAAGGTGGAAAACAATTTCTTTGAAACACAACCCAAGAAAAAACAAATTACTGCATTGAATCTCAGCTCTTGTGAAAGGTTTTAAAAGCGTTCACCTAAAATGACTATTATACTGTCATGTAAAATAGACTTTCAATAGCCTCAGTGCCAGTACATCTCCCACGACAAAGCAACTTCCAGCAGACTCAAAAGTACAGCTTCTGGGAGAAAATATTAAGATAAGGTGGTCTCACTCCAGCTGCTTAGAACAACCAGTTCACTATAAAAACAAGAGTACTGGCCTTTTCACATGCAGGTAGCTCTGCGGCTCTCATATATGCAAAACAAGTTCCACCACATCACTCTTCCCAGCAATGCTGCTTCTTCCCTTGAGGTCTGTCAAAAGCATAAGCAGCTAAGAGTGGTTAGCAAGGGTGACAGGAGAGCATTGCAGGTAAAGTACAGCTGACCATATCTGAAGAGGAACTCAAGATCACAGATGAACTAGCAACAAAAGAACCTTTGCAACAAGAAGTTTTCCATCTGCTGCTTCAAGAGCATAGGGTCATATTTCATTCCAAGTCTTTGGAGGAAGAGCACATCCCTAAGAACAGGGAAGGAATGTAGTGTTTGAAGCCAATCAAGGAAGTGCTGGAAAGGAGTGATTCATGAGTGAGCACAGACAAACATCAACCACCCTATGCTCAAAGTACAGGCAGAACACAAAGATAGTACACCATCATCAGTAGGTTTGGGTGCCCCTGTCCCATTCAAAGAGCTAATAAAAGTGGAAGGGCTGTGCACCAGCTATGTAGAGTTTCTCTTTGGCAATGTCCATGCATTTAATTCATGTCCTACATGCTTTATCAGAACTGGTGATGATTTAAACATTGGCACTGCTCAAGAACCAGCATCAGCCTTTGAAGTTTCTAGAGCAGACTACCACATTGCCACACTTAGCTGTCATAAATTGTGCAAAAAACCAAACGCTCCACACTTTAGCAAGACTTTCAAAGTCTTATATGTGCCTTCACTGCAGCTTATTATCAAAAGGTATTTAGCCTTTTGAAAGTTATAACCCTTCGGGAAGGCAGTAAGCATGCATTATAGCCATATTACTGGTAAATATAGACAAAGAATTAGTTCTGCTGGATTCCAAATCCAAATGCAATAACAAACAAACCAAGTTCCATTCTCAAGCATATCCCCTTATTTTGCTCACCTTTCTAGGAGGCTCATGATAATACAGTGCTACTGTTAGCTACCTGTCCTTCCCTTGGGAAGGGGCTGAATAAATTGGTGCAAAATAAAGCTCTGGCAGGGAATTGTGGAGCTACATGGCTTTATCTTGTTCTGCCACTATTCCCTTCTCAATGCACTGAGGACTAAGAAAAGGAAAATGGTCAGAAGAACAGCTATCAAGACCCAAAACAACAACAAGAAATGAACTATCAAATTGTCAAGATGCAAACAAGCTATTCATCCCCTTAAGCGCCTGCATGCACATGGGGGCAGGATTACCCATTCACACCAAGCCACAGCCCCAGAGCCATACAAACCACACAGCTTGCAGCACAAAATTGAGGCATCAGTGATGTATGTACCCCGAGAGACTGACACCACGTTACATGCTCTGTTTAAGCAGTTCAGAAACAGCAGAATAAGTCACAAATTACAAGAGATACAGCTTTCAGTTACCTGCATCATTGATCATTAGTTCCTACATGACAATTTTTGAAGCCAGTGTAGAAAGACCAAAGAGGAACTGTGCATCACTTTGAAAGCTAAGAACTCAATCCTCTGTCACACACTACCAAAAGCTCAGTTCCCCTTATTCTTTCTCCTCCAATTTGCTCAGTATTCTCAAAACTCAACATCACTCCCCCCCATTCTCATTAATTAATCAGCCAGTTCAACAAGTGAGCCAGTTTCTGTTTTCTGTCACCACTCAAAGATTCAGCTTTCACCACTCAGATTCATTTACCAATCCCCAAACCATTCCTACCATCACAGCTTCAAAACTAACATTGCAACAATTACACCTATTTCTTTTAATGTTGCAATGATAAACATTGGGCTAAAACACAAAAACACACAGCAGCTTGACAAATTGAAGCCAATTACTTCATTTTAAAAAAGGTTTCCTACCTCTCTCTTGACGTACTCCACCAACAAAAATACCATTTCTTGAAGTTCACTCTAACCCCAAAATTTGCATTGTTTCCATTCCAGATAATTCAAAATAATGTTAGAAATATGCATGGTGCTCAGCATGGATGACTGAAACAACCATTTATTATTTACTCATTCAATTTCTTTTAGTATGCCTTGAATGGGAGCATATATACTAATTTTACTAGATAGGCCATTACAACACAGATACTCCTACTGAAGAAAATATAAATACATTGAGGAGTTGCACAACAGTGTGAAGCACACCCTTGTGCTATTTTGGTTAATAAAGATGTTTTTGAAAACTCCAGCTCTTTCCCCTTTTAAAGCCTTCCACCTACAAAAAGAACAATGCTTCAGACAGGCAGCAGTCTCCATACAATAGCTGTTCTCTACTATACAAGGGCATTTGTTTCCTAGGAAACAAGCAAAAAAAAGACAAAAAAGTATCCAGTGTGTTAAATATGCAGATAAACTAGGTCACACCAGTCATATTTCACTCAACAGAGCAAAGAATCCACAACTTATTATATTTTGGAGTACAGGATCCCTTTTTTCAGTAACTGCTCAAAACTAAATGATCTTTATTTTTCCACAGGCACCTCTGAAGTACACTGCTTTTTAGGAACGAATGCAAGATCAGCAAGGAAGGGCTTTACTTAACAGCATGAAAATACATGTTGTTTTAATGTCAAAAAAATATTCCTAATGCGAGTGTATTCTAACTAGCCAGCTATCTGCATAGCCTACAAAAATCCAAACAAAGCATTGCCAACAGCAAGTCACACCAAACCAAGGCCTATTATTCCAGTCCAAAACCTTACCAAATTCTCGGCAAGTTTCCACTGTGCTTGTCTATAGCCCATAAGAGAGCTCCAGTCTTAGGAGTAATTGGCTTCTTAACACACAGACCAGGCCAAGCCTCACTGCAGTAGGAAGTAGAGGAAACAGAACAGAGAAAACTACCCTTTTGAACAATACTTTTCAATGGCCTGAAGGTAATAAATCAGCAGCTGTTTCCCAAGCTCCCATGAAAAAATGGAGAGGGTCCAGGGAAGGGTGAGCAGGTCAGTCTCAAAAAAAAGAAAAAAACAACAAAAAGCACACAAAAGCAAATGAAAACACCCCAACAAAACCCACCAGAAAACCAACACCAAAAACACAACAGTTGCTCATTATTACACTTGGAATGACTTTTCAAGAATATGCTTGGTCAGAAGGAGAAGCACAATTATTTATATTTACAGCACCTGCACTAGTACCCACAGGAAACATAGGGCTAGTACAGTCAACCCAAACCAAGCATCACAAAACTCAAATCTCATGATCAGCCTGTTTGAAAGCATGACAATCACCTAGCACAATATTAAATGAACAAAGCACCTTATGTTGTGAAAGAGCCATGCCAGCAAGCTTAAAAACTGTTAGCTGAATCATACCAGTATCAGTTCACAGAATAATTAATTCTACACTGTAGCTATGCACTCCCCTCTCTGACACTGAGCTACTGCTAAAAGTCTTTTCAGCTCGTATTAGACAGGGAGCTGTAAAGAAAGCGCAGTGGTCATAACTGAGGGTGGAAAGAATATTGCCTGAAAGAAAAAAATGCACCAATGCTATTTATATTGCTTCTACAGTCTTTGCAAATCAGTGTGACAGCAGGCAATTACAGTCTACCAAGTACTTCAGGTACTGTTCCTGTTTGCTGATTTTCTAGCCTGCAGAAGAGACTAGCATGAACATCAAAGGTGCCCTCATGAACTCTTGACGTCTGTTTTGTTAGTTATGGTATTAAGTAGGAAGAGGATGCAGATATGCTGCTCAGTCCTCTTCCTCACCTTTAAAGGATAACATAAACATAAAGGTATGCCAAAAGTTCAGGGAAATGTTATTTATTTAATCAGGCAGGGAAGGACAGGGAGGAGCTTTACACAAAAGCAGATCTTCAGAACCCACAAGAAAGCCAAGCAACAGAGGTTCACAAAAATGCATTCAAGGTTGATACAATTTCAGAACCAAAAAAAGAAGTGAGCACCATCAGCTCACAGGAACAGTACAACTCCTGCAATTAAATTTAAGAGTCCTCAACAACGTTTTGGGTAACTCACCACACCCTAGACTCTTTCTGCCAAAATATTCCTGGGCTGATCAGAATTAAGCAGAAAGTTATATTCCTCCACATCACCACAAACAGTAAATCACTGTGTAGAATACTTCTCATTCTCTCCATGGAGAAAGTTTACTGTTTAAAAGGCGGGGGGGGGGAAGAGTCAACATGCTGTTACAACAGCAACTCTCCAGAATAGCAGCTAACAAAGAAAGAATTTACCTAATCCAAGCACTAAATTGCAAGTTCACATCACAGACCTGCTATGGTTTGTAACAGTTGGGGTGGGCTTACCATGAAAGAGCTACCAAGGGCTACAAAAGTATCCTGCCACTGCTCCTCAGCAAGGATGCTGCATGGACGCTTGCTTTCCCACTCATCCTGCTGTATGTGACACGGAAATACAGGATGTCAGCTTACAGGACTATTCATCAGGCACCTGCTAACAGCACTAAATTTACTAAGGAACACAAACATACACATTTTTCACTATGTCTGCATTCGTTTGCTTTCATGTACTAGCCTACTTGCACAATGTTGTCCTCTTGCCCCACCACCAAGGTGGTTTTAAGTTGCCTCATCAGCATGATAGAAGAAGCAGCATGAGCAAGGCCCTGTCCTACTACTTCCCTCCCTCCTAAACTATGAATTCAATTGCATAAATCAAAACATTTTAATATAACACAACTGTGGATAAAAAAGTTCTAAGCTTAGGCATGTTTTGGTTTTAGGTTTTCACATAAAATTAAGTATGACAAAATAGGATAGCCTATGTATTCATTCAGGAGAGTTATTTGAATTATTCCTGTTCATTGCTTCCAGATTCAGAGAATTAGACAAAGAAACACAGTAACAGCTTGATCCTGAAAAGCATTCAGATCCCTTTCATGAATCCTCCCACTCTCCTTGTGGGTAAGGAGTCTCCAGTCCTATTACAGTCGTCCTCACCTAACCTAACAGCAGGACAATTCTGTTCTGACTGGTGGTTATTGACTATAAATTTCAATTACCATAAGTGAAATCTGCTGTAAGAGTAATTAATTCATTAAAAGTTAAAGGAACTGCAAAAGAATTTTGGTGGGAGTGGGCTTTTTTTTTTTTTAATTAGTAAGACAGTTCACCCAAGGGACTAGGGAGGAGAGGAGGGAAATGATTTTTCCCACTGGTCTTGGAAAAACGTTCACCTGAGCATAAAGTTTAGAGAAGAATCTTTTGATGCTGTCTGTCTGCCATTATAAGCATATGTGAAAACTGCTGTTAAAGATATGGGGACATTAACCCTGCTCCTGTTGCAGCTTATTAATGTATGCATCTGCATTAGGCATCACTAAAGATGTTGCAGACACCTAATATACAGGGAGGAAAAATATGAGCCCCAAGAAGCAGCTACCCCATTAGCAGGCAATCTGGCAAGGCCACTGTTTCATTAAGCAGCAAGGAAGCAGTTAAAGCACTCAGCAGTTGATTCCAGAGGTATTTCATTCAAAGACATTAAAATAAATCTGATTATGAAGGTAGTAATGGTATTTTGTTCGTGTTAAGTCCAATTGGTAGACGGAACAGCAATTCCACCGTTGATCCCATGACTATTTCCAAACATTACTACACACTTAGACAGTTTCCATAATTACTATGATACTTTTAAGGAAAAATTTTAAAACAGGGCAAGTTTTCAAAGAGCACTTAAATGACTTAGAAGCCCCTGATTAACATTCAGTATGGACTTCAGTGTGCTGTATTAGCAATGAGAAATTCTTATCAGCCTCTATCAGTCTGAAGCCACTTTTGATGATGGCCACAGTTTGCACTACTTTTGAAAGTTCTATCAAATTCTCTTCCCTCTAAACTAAGCCTTTGCAAATTAGGATCCTTTTTCCACCATACACAAAGGCAGTGTCACTGATTTCAAGTAAGACTTTTTAAGTGCTTGAAGTCTATCCTTGACCAGTTAAGGCCTAAATAACTCTTTACGAAAAAATAACTTGATGGCCACACTTAGCTTCATCGAAGAAAGAGCTCTGGAAAAATGTTGTCAAGACTGTTCCCTCCAGAATCCACTTAGAAGATGCATCTAATCTACTTTTATTAGATGTCCCAAATGGCCCAGTCAGAACTTAAAGCTCACAATTACATGCCAGAAGAGGACTGGGGGGGCAGGGAGGGGGAAGTCCACTCAACTTGAAAAGACTTCAGTTTTGAAGAAAAGAAAATGAAACAGCTGGAAAAGCCTTTATGGCTTAACACGCTCTCCTGAAAATTAAGAGGATGAGAAATTCACATACAGAGGTATCGATACATTTACACTCAAATTATGGTTTTTAAACTATTTTGCAAGAGCCAATCTGGTTAAATCAGAATGATGGTTGCATTGCTGTGGAGGCTTGCACTTGAAGTCAAAACATATCTACTTTAAAGAGAAACTATTGAGTCATAGCACGAATCATGGAGAACCTCCATATCCATAATCTAGAGAGCAGTGGATCAGACAAGCAGAGGATTGAGGAGACCCATTGAGGACTAGCTGACAAGTACCTAAATGGAAATACAAAGGAACAGTTTCTCATGTCTTACATGATTTTCAGGGACTAAAGATGAACCATTTACTGAAATGCTTTTCCTTCAGCCTATCTTCCAATTCTGACAACACCCTGAAGAGAAATCCATCATGACAGAAGCTACAACACAAGGGGATGCAAGTTTAACATGGGGTTTTCCATTCCATGGGGAAAAAAGAAAGAAAGAAAAAAAAAGAATTTTCAGGGAGGGTTAAAAAACCCAACAAACAGTCAAACAAAAATATTAGTGAGCTTAATTTTTTTCCACACAGATGGTGGAATTCAGGCTCTGGCTGAAACAGATAAAATAGATAAGAGGACTAGCAAAAACATGAGTAGTTCCCCTTACAGAGGAATATTCAACAATATTGGCATGAGCCAAATGCTGGTGCCCAATATAAGCCAAACCAGCCTGCAGGGCCTACAACAGGAAAAGGCAGAGAGGAGGTGGGCAGAGTTACTTTAACAAAAAGATTTCTAATAATAATAATCATCCTCATCACCACCATATATCACCTACAAGGAAGTGGCCTCACATATAAGCACACTGATCCAAAGAACAACTGCTGTGTCAGAGACACACAGAGTAAAACCAAAACACCCCCCCCCAAAAACACACATACACAGTTGGGTCAGGAAATCTACATAGCCAGTTTTGTGGCATTCAGCCACCAAGTAGCTCCCCCTCCACCCTCTAGGAGTTAAAGACTCCTTAATATGAACATTGTAAGACACCAGGTTTCAAGAAAACAAAAACCCCAATGGAGAAAACACTCCACTCATGACTGTGCCCTCAGTCGCACACACACAATGGCAACACAACAGTTCTGCTGTTTCTAACACTGCCTGCCTTCATGGGGGGACGAGAACAGGAATTAGCCCTGTATCTTCAGCAGCCACAAAAAGCACAAAAATAGTCCCTCTTCTCCAGGCAGTATAAAAAGGAAAAAAGACTTGAGCTTCTGATGAAACCCACATTGCTAATTCTTTTTTCCCCCACAAACGGCTCCAGTCACTCAAGTACATAAAACATTTGGAGTGACTTGATTGCTGCTCCTATTCAGCCCAGTGGTAAAAGACTGTGACTGATACAAATGCAGAGGAAATTCTTGAGCAAAAGAAGAAAGTCAAGCAAAGATGATGTAGGAAGGTCTGATCTGCCATTGCAGTGTCGGCCAAGAGTGGCCACAGGAGACCTTTGTATTTTAATTTATGCTCTCTGTCTGTCTGAGGAGCAGCAGCTGCTGCAGCAAGAGCAGAGAACACACGGCTGTCAGCAGAGCAGACAGGAGGGCAGTCCTTATGCCTGCTACCCTGTGGAGAGAAGAAAGATAGGAAAAGATTTCCCCAGCAGGGACCCCTCACTGCAAAACCAGATTCTGGCTGGCAAAAGCTGTCCTCTTCAACATGCCTCAGCAGTATTGGTATGGACCAGAAGTGGAAAAACAGAACCAGAAAACAAAAAATTATAAATATACACACACACATACCTTTATATATAAAAAAATAAACATCCTAACATACACTGCTTACATTGGATTTTATTAATGCTAATAGGAACCACAGTTTCTAGCAATTACACCTTTGGGATTTTACCTAGTCTAAAGCATTAAATCCAGTTTGCAGGATGGGTTTGTTTCTCATTCAGTAGAAGCAATCATATCAAAGATCAGGACACAATGCAGAATACCATTATACAGCAAGCACCAAGGGGAAGGGGGGGACCAGAGAGGGAACAACTCTTTGCTGCTGCCAAGAAAACATGAATTAATCCAATTACTTCATATATATATAATAAAACAAAAATACCCCCCCCAAAAAAAACACAAAACCACAAACCCCAAAACTTAAGAAAACTAAAACTATCAACCAAACAAAATAACATGTCTTTAAATGCTAAGCCTTAAAGCGTTTCATTCCACTGCCCAAGTTTTCACTGAAGTACTTCTAAAATAGATCCCCATGCAGCAAATAAAACAGATTTCAGGATGAACAGTTACTGAACTGTTTTCTCAGGCTTTTTTTTTTTTTTTTGTTAAGATTTCCTATAGCAACAGGAATTCAGACTAAAAAGTTGTTTACCTGGAAATCCAGTTCCCAATGGGATCAGAGCATGGAGCTGGGCCCTGGGAACAAGGACTTACAAAGGCATTCAGAAACACTTGCTTATTATTTCTTAGTGAAAGAAAAAGACTTAGACCTCTGAAAGCTTCTTTATTTTTTTTCCTAAGCCTAGTAAACTAGCTTAAGTCTGCCTCTGCACACAGCTAACTTCAAAGGATCTGTTATTTTTTGGCCAGAATCATTATGTTGTTATCTTGCTTATCTCTTGTCTTGTCTTTGTCAGCCAGTAAATCGTAGTAGTCATCCATGCCACTTATGTTCTTCCTCTCTCCCCATGACTATCATGCAAGTAAGTAAGAAAAGTCTCACATTTTATTTATCAGATGTCAAATGCTGTGGTATAATGTAAGATAACTTCTATAAATTTATCTTAATTAAAGAATTTGCTTGGACTACAATACAACCTTAGGGATTATGGGATGTCATGCTTATGCAGTACTGTCAACTCCACTGTACTGTCTGGCCACTGACTTACCTTACGCCCCTCAATATCATACTCTTAGCATAACACGTTTCTTCCTTTTGGAAGGCAAGTGGGAGAGGATGAAAAATGACAGAACTGTGGGCAATTGCAATCCTACATAAAAACTGCCAACTACATACCTTGCTGTTAAACATGGCCTGGGCTGAAAATGGTTAATTCATTATAATTGGAGGAGCTGTTTAAAGATCCAAGTAGGTCACCATCTGGAAACTTACAGCTCCCTCTTCCCAGCAGCAAGCTTTTTCGTCTCTGACATCCAGCTGTAGTTGCCTTGGACTAGTACACTTAATTGACTTCACACGCCTCCAACATTTGTAATTCAACCATCTGAACTACTGAAAAGGACATTATCCCTAATTTGTTTCTTAATGGTATAGCGTGGAAAAGTCAGGCGAGAGTGTGGCAGGGAGCAGAGAAAAGGTGTTTCAAACTATGTTCTTAAGATGCAGGATTTTCATCATGGTTTCACAGAAGCTAGACAGCTTCTGTTAACATGAAAGTTAATTGACTCCAAGCCACAGAATGCTTTATTACCAGTCTGTTGGAACTCCACTTCTCCCAAAAGTAAGCCAAAACTAATATGGAAAAAGTACAACTAACAACTGGATGTCACATACTTTAGAAAGTTAGAGATTCGAGGACCAATCAGACAAACTGACAAAGAAAACTCCATCTAGGGATACTAAGTACAAAGATCCTAATTCTGGCTCTAAAAGGTTGAGGATTCAGAGCATATTCCCTAAGAATTATCACTATCTACCTGCCTTGTTCTTATACTTTTCACCCACTGCCTACTGTTGGCCACTGTTCTAAGGATATTTACCTTGAACAGACCTTTCGTCTGGTCCAGTATGACCACTGGTATGGTCTCTTTGTTGCATTTCTAAACAGGTTATTTGAGGACTGCCTTGACAGTGCTGCCTTGTTTTAGTTCCTTTCTATACCAGGAAACGCTTCAACCCAGACGTAATGTTAGATGTCAGGGAGAGAAGAAAGGGAGCTCAAATAGAACACCTCACAGTGCATCACCCATAAAAGCTTCAAAACAACTTTCTGTCCAGCCCTGTGGAAGTTTTTAGTCTTGCATTGTATCCAATCCAATAACGCTCTCTTATTTTAAATGCAAGGTGTCCCTTATTAAAGGCAAAACACTGATTTATTACTGTAATTATATCTGAATTTAAATTAATGTTTGAATTCATCTATATATTATTAAAGTAACAAAATTTCTTGAAAATGTCAGACCCACCTTTAATAAAGCTCACAAAATCACTTGCAATACTCACTTTGAAACTGAAGAGTATTACTCCTTTTGCTCCCAGTTTCTTTATCAACAATTATAGTTTGTTATGAACATTTCACAAACAATTTCATAACCTCTCCCTATTCTCATTCTGAACACTGAGAACTCATTTTGAAATTTCGTAACAGTTTACAGAGACCATGAAGTCCAAACTGCTGACATTATCTCAGGTTAAGTCAGAAAGAAGAATTTTCATTAGACACTTACACATTCACCCCAAAGCTCAAGGGAGAAAGAGCACACCTTTACCACCCTTCAGTAAAGTACAATGGAAATACCATTCCAGGCAAGTTCATAGTGGGTTATACCAGACATCTTTATCTGTATTAATGGTTTAGTTTCCATAACTTGTGTAGTAACTGTAGCTAGGCTGAGAGAGTCGGGATTGTTCAGCCTGGAGAAGAGAACACTCAAGGAAGACCTTACAGCAGCCTTCCAGTATCTGAAGGAGGCCTACAAGAAGGCTGGGGAGGGACTTTTTACAAGGGCATGTAGTGATAGGACGAGGGGGAATGGCTTCAAATTGGAAGAGGGGAGATTCAGAATGGATATTAGCTTTTCACTATGAGGGTGGTGAGGCACTGGAACAAATTGCCCAGGGAAGTTGTGGATGCCCCATCCCTGGGGATGTTCAAGGCCAGGTTGGATGGGGCTTTGAGCAACCTGGTCTAGTGGGAGGTGTCCCTGCTCATGGCAGCGGGGTTGGAACTAGATGATCTTTAAGGTCCCTTCCAACCCAAACCATTCTATGATTTCAACATACCTTTCACTACTTAGGCTTTCCTAACTCAGCCTGGGGTTGGTCCGAGGTGTTAGACCTTGAAAACAACACGGCAATGACAACACATCCACAGACGTAAGAGCTAATTAAGATGAAATATTTCCAAGGGACAATACATTGTTCAGTCTACAGTGGGGTTTTTTTTTCAGATTTAGTCTGTCCACAGAAATGACTAATTATGCCAAATATTAATTGCAGAGTTGGTGTTTGACATGAACAGCACTCACAAAGAAAACCACACACATTTAACTCACGGCAGTTAAACCAGTTCAGTGTTTCAGTAGCAAAATGGTCTACTGAGTTCCCCCAGTGACATCCTCACCTGAGTGGAGTTGTTTTCCTCCCGTGTCACTCTTCACCAGCCCCTCAGTTCATATGAAGCCATGTCTTACACTGCACACTGGCACATAAACTGTTCTAAGCTGTTTTTTCTGGCAAAGACATCACCTTGAAATGCCCTCCTAGATAAAAATCAAACTTCCAAACTACCTTTGAATTGCATGGGATCCCAGATGGAAGTTAAAGACTATTCGAAAAGACGGCCTTTTATCACATCTTTCGCACCATACAGAACACAGTCCATTAATATTAAAAAAAAAATGAGTTCTAGGTATTCAAGAGTTGTAAATATGCAAAAAGCTAACAGAATTTGAGACTACACAATCTTCAAAGGAATGTTTTTTCACTTCCTTACCATTAAAACTTACTTTCAACTGGTTTAATAGAGTTGTAGTTGCACTGATGTATTTTTTTCTTCACACACAAGAAAAAAAAAAAAAAAACAGGATTCTTTCCCTTAGGGAACTCCCTTATGCTGAATCTAGTCAAAAGGCAAGGCTCAGCACATCTCCAAAACCTTGGAGCAATTTTTGGTTCTGTACATTAATGTTGCATTGGAAGGTACATGACAATCTAGCAGATTAAGGATTCAGTGCAATAGCTCAAAGTTCTTCATCCCCCTTGGTGGTATCATGAGTCTAGAAGTAGTGAACATTAAATCTGGCTTTTTTTTTTTTTAAAGCCATCAATAAGAATCAGTTTTACATTTCTTTAAAGCCTTCCTTAAAGGCAGAAGGAAAGGTGTTTTTTGCTGTTTACTTTTAATAGTATTGAAACCACTGGTATTAGCACAGACTACAACTACCTACTCATGTTGCCATTACCACAAACTGCTGGAACGATCTAACAGTAGAAAATAAATGCCATATTCATCAAATTCTGCATTTAGACAGACTGTTTTTACCTTTTCTCTATCAATCACCAAAGCATAAACAAAACTAGTCCGAGATGTTCAGTTCCCATTCATCTATAAACTGATTTTCAGGCTTGATTTGTATACATAGCTTCTTTTATATTTTGTTTATAGAAATTCTTTTATCTGCCACACTAGCTTACTCAGTAAGACACCATTAGCAGTAATGGAACATATTTCATGCAGAAGCCATTATCTTTAGCCTAAGATGTTGTTAAAGTTCAGAAGCCATTAATAAAATGTGGTGATTTCTTATGTGGCTAATGGTAGACCACATAAGTAGTGGTACTTAACAGATGAGCATTAGTAGCTCCATTGGACACAGACTTATCATTAAGTTGCTGTTATTATGTACATGCCTGGCAAAAGCAGAACTCAGTGCTCAATACAGTACTATGCACTGCTACTTACAAAAAACAACAGTGGTGACCAGCTTGCTGCCCAGACTGGTGGCAAGGCACACAGCCTGCAGAAACCACTGTAAAGTGATATTTCAGCACATGTAAAGCTATTTCATACAAACAGACCTCTATTCTACAACTAGACAGAACAGTCACAATTGTCTGCTGTGGATGAACTTGGTGGGCTTCAACAGCTAAATTCTCTCAGTGCTACAAGTATCAGAGTGACATATAGTTCCTATTATTGATGCGAAGTTTTCATTTAGAGGATCAAAGTGATCACACAGGATGCTTACTCTGAGACACAAACCAGCAGAAACACTGCCTGATAGGCTCCACTGTTCTCTGCCAGAGTTTTTTGGTTAGACTAGTGTGTGACCCTTTTTGTCACCTCTTAGCTACTTATGCAACTGAAGTAATTGCTCTAGCTCTTTTGAAAGTCTTTTCAGTGTTTTGTTTGGGAGACCTCTTGGGCTTCCCCATCCCCCTCCGCCTTTTTTTTTTTTTTAAAAAAAAAGGACAACATTGCATGAAAACCAATTAAACAGCTGCCACCAAGTGATTCCCATTGAAGTCAACGGGCACTGCTTTTACGCAGAGGCCTGTAACAAGGGCCCAAGCATTTACAGTGTTGAAAGCCTTTGTGCTCTATACCCTAAGTGGATGAAGGCAAGCTATGCAGGGGGTTCATTCAAAATTAATACTACATCAGGAAGTGGATGAGGGAGATGGAAGGCACTTAATAATTGATCCACAGTTTGTTTGTTTTCTGTGAATTCTGAAATGTCTTTTTGTACATGTTTGTTTTGGTTTGCCTTTTTGTGTTTGTTTTTTTTCAAGCTAGGGAGTTTTTAAACTAAAGTTCCATTACCAAAAGAAAGTGAAATAATTATAAGAAAGCTCCCAAAGTGGCACTTTGGTAACAGTAACTGCAGAAAAATATCTACCCAGAAGGCAACATGGAGGTGAAATAGAAAACAAGGCAGGTTTTATTCAGACAAAATACGACTACCTTCTCACTTTTAGATTACCTTCTCAAAGTCAATTACCTTCTGCTTTATGAACAAGTGGCGCATTCCACAATCTTGCTCTTTCTGCAAAAAGTTACAGGTTTCTCTTTTCTCCTCCATTTATACAGAAGTCCAATCCCACCCCACAATGCAGACAAAGTCCATCCTTCCAACTTTTAATTGCCTTCAAACTCCTCAAGCTAGGAGTCTAACCCTGCTCACAGGAACAATTTTGACAACACAGCTACACCAAAATTGTTCTACCTTGCTCTATAAGAGTCATCTGCACTCATTTCAAGGACAGGTTACAATGGCAAGTTGGAACAATGTCACCTTTTAGAGTAAACAAGAATCTGATACTCGCAGACCAAGGAGATTTTAACAAACAGCAGTACTCACTGAAGTTCTGAGAGGTCTCCAAAAATACAAAAAAGGAGTCCCACCAACTCTCAATTTAAAATACTTGGGACTTTACAATATGCTTCTAGTTAGTATAGCAGCAGCAACCTCTCTAAATTTCAGTCCTGTACTCCAGCCTCAAGTAGCATCACTAAGACCCTGCGTCAGAGCAACAAGCCTTCCATGTGGTTCAAACAGGAGACAGAGCACATCCCTCAAGTCTTTGCTGACCATGCCAGTCTCTACCATAGGCCCATCCAGTCCACCTCACCTGATTCTACACAGCTCAGACCTGCAGCAATTATTATGAAGCTAAAATGTGAAATTCTTTACATCAGAGCCAGAGTTGTGTGTACAGTTTTGACATCCAGACTTGTAGTTTGACACATCAACTAAAGAAGGATTATCTCTGCAGGTGTTATTTGGGAGGCCTTGCAGCAATACTGAGGCTAGATGTTTCAAAAGGAGATGCTTGCACCTTACACTGAAAAAAGGCACATGTTTATGAAAAAAAAAAAAAAAAGTTGTTCATCAAATGGAACAAGTACCTTATAAAATGGCACAAAATAGCCAGTACTGGATTTTTTTTTTTTACTTCTCCTTCCCACTTCCCTGCAGACTGGTGGCTGGACTCTAGTAACACAGCCAGCAAACTGTCCCAGTAGAAAGCCCTCTCCAAGCACAGCACTGACCATGCAAGGGCTTCTGTGGGCTAAGAGCACAGAACCCCGCTGAGCTTTCAGTTCCAGGTGACAGGAGTAAGAACACACACAGACACATAGCAAAACACAAAAAGGGCTACCTTAGAGAATGGAATGGGGAGAACAGCCTCTGCAAGCTGGAGTACAGCACCGAAAGGTGGGCAAAATTATCAAGAATTACGTGTTTACAAGAGGCATGGTAATTTACCCAGGCAGTAATCAGCTGCTATTGACAAGAAAACCACAAGTAACAGTAGAGTATGTCATCGCTGTCATTTATTAGGCATGACATTTAAAATATATGAAATACTGGATGATAGTGAGTTCACTGGAAACACCACCCACGCACAAAGTTGCAGGATGGGGAAAGTTGAAGGCAAAAGCTGCTGTTGCCCACAGCTGTCCTCTTGCCTCTGTCAGAGGCTAGCAGCTCTGCAGAACAGCTGATAGGGTCATGAATCTATGGGGCATAGGAGAGTACCTCCAACAGAACACAAAAACAGCCAGATGGGAGCCACAACTCATTCACCTGCTACAGTGGCAGAAACCCCTCAGTATCAGTTGCAACAAGATTAGTATTTCTTTTCTTTAATATGCAAAGCTATTAACTGCATCTGCTCAGGAGTTACTTCCTCTAGCGCAGGTATGAGAGTGGTTTAGCAAAAATGAAGGAGAGCAGAGGCCAGCAAGGAAGTAAACCAGGTAAAAATGTAATTGGCTTCTGTTCTTGAGTCAAACACATCAGTTACTTGCATGGAAGAGATCCTGCAGAACGCAACATTGATTCACATGCCACTACAAACCTTTAGGCTACCCAGGCAGCGGTTTTTGCCTATCTTCAAAATAACAGTACATCTTGTAAGAAGGAGGAGATAGCTTATATGTAAAAGAAAGCAACATTTTTAAAATCACACTGTGTAGCTGACGTGGGAACACTACGAGTGACCATGCCAGAGCTCCCAGCAGCAGCAGAACAGTAGAATACAGACAGGGGAAGATCAGTGCAAAAAGGCCTTCTTTGCATGTAACAGGAGTTAGATGGGTTTCCAGTCCCTTAAAGTCCTGCTTTTTAGCACATAAGTCAATGAACTTCTGCTCTAGCAAGTCAGGAAAATATTCATTTTTTTAAAAATACATACTAACGTTTTGTTTGCAACAAATCCATCAAAAAGCATACCACTTGGGAATGGGTAATCATGACGAACTCTCTTCAGAGAGCTCATTTGCCACCCCTTCCAGTAGGCCACTCCAATGAAGTGCCTTATTACAGGGAGTGGAATGGTGTCTGGAGCATTTATGGGAAGAAAAAGAAACCAGAGAGGATGAGGGAGCTGTCCACTTAAGTTCAAATTAAGTTCATATTACAATAAACTTGGTAGACTATCACTGCTCTTTCTTTCTCCAACATCACTGAGGAATTAGGAGAAAACAGGTAACAACCATAAAACTTACTAAAATAGAGAAGATCAAAGTGCACTGGAGGAGTATACCAAGCAGCACATACGTCTACATAATAATCCTCACTGAACTGCACTAATTATTAACACAACATCATGTCTGATGTCTCTGTGCACTCCACAGTCCAAAACCACTTCACCTAGTGTTGAAACAGGCAGTGCTGGTACAAATCACTTTAAGTTGATCTATACAGGGAAAGGAGAAGTTCTTACCATCATCCCACACTTCATTCTTGCAACCAAACAGCAAGTCAGTAGAAACTGATGCAGATGAGAGAGTTCTCAGTCAGATCTAGTAACTGCTATCAGTCCACTGAAGCTGTACTAACACATTTGGGTCCGTAGCCTTGTGCCAGCCTCGGCCATTTCCAGACCCCTGCTCTCATTTTGACACCAGAATTTGCAAGGCAGCACACCAAAACCAGTCATGAACCACTGCTATAACCAAGGCAGGAAGTGGCCCTGCTACAGAAACAGGTCCTCCCAGTCATTTGGAGAGGAAAAAAAAAATTGGAGTTAGACTATTCGGAAAGCAGCAAGGCTTCACAGCCCCCTGGATGCCCATAGAAAGAGAAAGAAACAAGAGGGTGTTTGTGATATCAAGCATTATTGATTAAAAACTAGACCTTAAGTTATTTTTTAACTGCAATCATACATATTTTATATTTATATATACATATTTTTATAGACTTCACGGAAGTCATATGGCTGAATTTTCATCTAGAAATGAATTACATAACTCTTTGGAAAACAGGGCTTCTAATTTTAAAAGTTTTTCCTCTTCTTTTTAATTATTTTACTTATGTATTTAACTTTTTAATTCTTGTTGGACTGACTGAATTCACACTTATTCCTTTAGACACACCAACATAAACTGGGAGTCAGGAAGACAACTTCTACAAAATTCTATCTTTTATCCACATGGAAAAGGGAACACTTCTGTTTTTGTATTTCAGTAGCAAAAATTAAAATTAAAAAAAAAAATCTGAAACTCTTGCTTTGTGCATAGTAGAACACCCTGGTATACGCTCAGCTGACTGAGATACCAGCCCAGGATACTTGCTGACCCTCTTTCTCATTAGCTGGTAGGACCCAGTGTTTTGAATTGTCACCTTTTCCAAACTCTGTTCTCCAGTCTAAAACACTATAACCACATGGCATTGCAAAGACAAATTTGAAATAGAGTTCTTCCACAAGGTGAGACAGTTAATTGAAGCATGGCATGAAGCAATAAAACCTTTGCCATACATTATCTGTGAACTTTTTTCCCTGGTGTCTCTGCTTTTATGTATAAACCATTCACAGCACATAGAGGGAACCCCCTTCAAGCTCTTTGTAGTCACAGCTAGTTGGAAAACAGAACGCAGCAGAAGAGATATAATTCAGTGAGAGGGAAGTACAGAGAACCTAGCCTCAGAAAGGTAAATATGCATGGGTACACAAAACAAAGGTGTCCGACAGGGAGAACCTGTGATGCAGGCTCTGACAAAATCATAGACACCAGGTGGATCTGCTAGGGGTGACACCCCACACACGGTGCTGCAGCATCTTTGCTTGGGGCACCAGAGCTCAGTTGAGAGAGTCTGCCCTCTTGACACAGATAAAGTCCTGACATAAAATAATGTTCAGCGTTATGGAAGATTTGCCCCTATATCAAAGTAAATTATGCTGGACTCTCATTAAATGTAAGCTGCTAACACTAGGGAACACCTAGTAGGCTGAATTATCACAGGCATCCTTGCAGTCTCATTTATATCATACTCATTACCCTATGACAGTAGCTTGCTGGAGCCATGACAGTAGACACACTCAGGTTTTAACTCAATAACACTACATTCAGGAAAATATAACATAAGTCTCTATAAACCCAAAATATTTCATATATCTAAAGGCACCTGGTCTCCTTTTAATTCTTTATCTGAATACAATACTACAAATAAGCAGCAAACATGGGTAGAAAATTTTACTTGCCTATTGAGGAGAAAGAGAACATATTTACGCAGAAGTTCCTACAATCCTTTAATTTTTCCATAAGAAGCTTTGCTGTTGAGAAAACCAGACAGCAACAGGTACGGAATAGATATACAAACTGTTTTCGTAATATGTATTTGCTTCATTGCAAAAAGAAAAAAAAAATATCTTCCATTACCACACATCAGGAACTTTGCTTGAAATGATTTTCAATATTATTTGATGTAATGGAGCCTTCACTAGGAGCAGAGGGATTTTCAAGGCCTGGAAGAGGCATATTGATTTTTCCCAGTTCTGTGGGAAATTGACAGTTCATTCATAAGATCCTCTGTGTGTGCTGAAATACTTATTCTAAATGCTGTCCAGAGGAAAGCAACCGGAAAGTTAAAAACATTAGCTGAAGAATCTGATGTGGAGACTGATGATGATTATTAAAATAAATAAATACTGCTACTGCCATTTGCCTCATTTATTTTATACAGCTAAAGGAGTAGGGTCTGACTGGTTTTAGCATCTCCGCAAGTCAGGCCATCTGGAGGTTATACGAGACTACACTGAGTCAGAGTCTGATACCAAATCAAGCACCTCTGACTGCTAAGCCTCAGTGTGTTAGTGACATTTTCAAATGCCACTGTAAGGGGAAGGCTGGACTGCTCTAGATCTTTGCGTGTGTTACAGAAGCACCTACAGTGACATCTGCCCATATGAACCCTTATACCTGTACAAAGTCCAGCTGAAAACAGTGGACGTCTATGTCCACAGTGGTGCCCAAGAGAGGATATTTAACAGAAGCAGCAGCACAATCACAAACAATGGGATGTTTTTCAAACTCACACAATAGTACAATGGAAGAGAAACAAATTAAGCTTCAAACCAGTAAAGAATAATCTATGTTTTCCTGGGTTTTGCACGGTAAAACTGTAGCAGAATGCAATTCAGCACCTTGGTAAAAATGGGTAGTTTTGTTTGTTTTAATTTTTTCTTTATGGCATTGCAACAATATTTCCTAATTTTTAATGGGAAAAAAGATAGAAACTCATACAACAGTACAAAGTCACTATGAAATGCTAGCTAATGAAAAAGTCAGATATTTAGAAGAGTTAAGAAAATTACCATACTGGAAGGCACTTTAACGGTTAATGCTGACAGTGACTTCTGGGTCATGACTAACAGAGCAGGGTTACTTCATGAGCTGTTCAGCTCCTTGCTCCTGCCTACATCAATAAAACAATTACAGTCCTGTTGACTGCCTACTAGCCATGCATTTGAGAAACATGCTGTGCATTTTGGACAAAGCAAAGTATGAAGGCTGATTCTATCCTACAGCGCTATAGTTTAAGACTGGACTTCCCTAACTGGTAGAATTAGGTCAGGAGATTGCTTTTGAAATATCTTGAGAGATATTCTCTCTCACCTCCAGTTTTAATTGGAAGCAAAACACTATATTCTAAATGCTTACAGCAAATCTTCACAGGTTACTGCCCTTGGTTAATGGAGTATAAACTGTTGAAGTGCCTAGACTGAGCATTTAACACCACATCAACTTCTTGCTCCAAATTTATAACTTGTAGTAGCCCTGGTACTAAAACCAGTTTATAAGGCATTTTCAACAAGAAGTCTATTTGTAGGAATGGGGCTCAAAATAACAGGAAGTGTTGTTTCACTAAGTGTAAGCCCAAGTTTCTTATCCTCTACTAATCATTAACTATTGTGTCTTACAGAGTTTAAGGAATAAAGAATAAATTAAAGCTTGCTAAGTAGTACTTCAGGATTACTGTAATCTATGGAACTAGGTCTTAGAAAGTGTTCTTTAAGAATGGATTACATACATACTTTCAAACTCCTGTCCACTGGAGAAGACAGAGAACTTCCTTACACTTTGCATCTTTTCACTCCCCACACACAAAAAGAAAAAACAAACAAAACCCCAAACTTCTCCCCCATATTTTCCATTTGAAAATTACCCTACATCTACTGCACTACCTGATTTATTTTTTTTTCCAAAAACATGTTTACTGGGTTCTCCTTTGGAAAAAAAAAAGCCTTTCTTGTAGGCTTGCTTCCTTTTCCTGTGTGCCTATTATATCATAAACTGTAGTTGAATATGTACATACATAATAAATACATTAAAGAATTTCTCATGAAAAGACTGTCTTACTGAAGTAAGGTAACATGTCTACCTTCAAATTCAGTGTTACAGATCATGGATCTGTTGCCTTTATTAAGAAAATATTATCAACATGCAACACGGGGAGGTGGGACTAGGACCAAAGAAAACTTGGTTTTGCACATACAAATGTTGATAAAATGTTTCACTTGCAGAAGTACTCTGTTGGGGCTGCCTGTACTCTGGGTGCCATTCACATGCATCAGCTTTTCTCCGACTGGGACACTCCAGATTCAAAATTAACTCTTCATACTTTGAGATAATGTGCCAACAGGTAAAACTGACATAATTCATCAAGGTGAGAGACTAGTAAATACATTTCCCAAATTCATATTTAACACAGACGAAAAGTATGTAAGCTGCATTTAATAGTTCAAATAATATTCACTTGAAGTATGCTGACATCAAACATGAGAAGTCACACAATTAGATTTTTCTAGTTCTTGTGCCTGTATGTTTCCTCATTTTTTTTTATAAGCTAGAAACATCAAACAGTGTAAAACAATAACATAATTACAGACACCTAGTTTCAGCAAAAAAAAAAATACACAGGAGAAAGGAAACAGCTTCATCCATGTTCCTCATCTATTTCTTTTTGTATAACCAATGATACAGGCTGCCACAAAGTTACAAGTGAAGGCAGGGCAAGGAAAATTTTTATTCCAAGAATGACCTCTACAAATCTGAAGTCAGTCCCTGGAGCCAGCTAAATTACTGTATTTTTATATGCGTTTAAAAGACTGGAGTTACATCTGCTGAAAGAGACACTGAGGAATTCAGGAATCCCAAGCTCACAACAATGCATCTATTTCATCAACATGTACATCACCGCCTTTCACTGTTACAAAACAGTTGTGTATTTTCCCAAGACAAGCATTGTTCTGTTTCTGGCAAGACCACTTGTGAAATGCACTCGAAGTTGTCTGTGCTATTTAGAAATTTAAAAATATAAAATCATTTGATCATAAAGGGCGGGGGGTGAACAGAATGCTTCCACTTCCACTGCATGGGCATCTATCCAATGCAATTTTTTAAAGATCAAATGCTACAGAATGCATTTGAAAAATGCAAGGAACAAGCTTCAGATTGATTTTTTTTTTTTTTAACCACTGTGGCAAGCAAAAATTACATCACCAAAACCTCCTTTGTGGATGTCTGAAAACCAGCTGACATCAGAAAATGATCTTCTGCCCCTTTGAAAACAAACTATCAACAACATACAAAATTTAATAAACAGTCTATTTGTTGTCCCTTAAAGGTCAGTGCACTTCTCCAACACTTTTCCCATAACACACTTACATAACCTTGTTCAGTTTTCTTTCTGATATCTTCCTGTAATTCAGAAGACTATTTAGGCTCCCATATGGTTGCCATCAAAACCAGCAGATGCCAAGCAAATTAAAACACAAATTATGACTTGTAATATGCTGATGTATCATAATCGCAGCATATCTCACAACTTACAGTGAATTATCGGGTAACGTAAAGATTTCTGAGGGGTCAATGCTTTCTATACATCTGTCTGATTAGCCTAGGGTCAGTGGAATAAAACATGGATTGAAATTCAGAGTTAAACAACAGTATATATCCATAGTTTCCATCAAGTGTAATAAAGCACAGAGGACAATTTAAAATGGTTCCTGGAACTAAAAGTCAGCTTAAACTGTCTTGCAAAAGTAGAAGGTGAAAGAAGAGGAAATGGTTCTTGCCTTTTGGGAAGCAGAGTGGCCTAGTTTTACTTTTTGTGTTGTACCTTTGACACCTAAGGGGGAAGGGGAGGAGAAGCCATTGTTTGTTTGCTTTCTTTAACTACAGAAAAATGTTTTCTGTTAGCTTTTATTATGGCTGCAGCTCTCATCTAAATCAGATTACATTATGGTTTACCTAGACAAAGATGTAATGGCTCATAAAAAAAGCACTGTCTATTCCACCAGCCTAAAAAGGTAACAAACAATGTGGTGCTTTCACAAGCTAGTTGAGTTAAAGCACAGGTGTGCCCTAATGAACAACCAGCAGAGGAATGGCAGCTGAGCAATGGAAAGGGAAGCATAGTCTCGAGTTCTAATTTTTTATTTAGATGTATTTGTGCCTATTTGGTTTAATTTCCCAAAGCTTACTTTGGTGACTACCAAACAAGCTTTCCTTTTCCACGTGACCATAGTAATCTTACAAAATAAGTTTTTCTAAACAAACACTTCCAGCATATTTACCAACTTTAATACTGAATTTCCAAAAACGTAAGCTTGCAAATATACCTAGAACATTAATTATGCATACACTTAGCAGATAATATTGTCTTCTACAAGAGTATGAAACACACAGACAAGAACACATTACCTGGGGTGGGGCAAGACTAAGAACATTCTCCTAAAGAGCATACTGTCACCTTTAGTTACAACTACATACACAGCATCAGAATGCAACTTTCCCATATTCATTATTCTAACAAATCGGTTGACTTTTTTTAAGGAAAGAAATAACAAACCAGCACAAAACCAAAAAATTGACAAAAAGGTCTGATAATTCGTTTTGCCCACATTCTTTGGCATATAAAACATCCAATTTTTTGTAATATCTTCAGTTTAAGTAACTGATACAATCATTCCCCACATAATTTCAGCAGATCTGGAAGATTCCTCTGTTCAAGGCACTGTCAATTTTCTTGTCAAAACCATTACTATTCCAACTCAGTTCTCTTTATTTTTAGTCCATTGTCTTACAATGCAGAATGGAGAGTATTTTCCCGTTTGTTTACATTAAATTTTGAAAAGGTTATGTTAAAACCACTACATAATATTGGTCAGGTAGAAGTTTCAACAAAGGTGTGCTGCATATCTCACAAGATGCCTGGAGAGTGTCATGGGGTTAATACGGTAACTTCTTCATTATTTCAATCTATTTACAATGACTACATTAGTGGCTATTTTTGATTATCACTTTCTGCAAACAGCCAACAAAACTTGCAATTTTCATTTACAGCTTTTCTGGCCCAGTTTCATGACAGACTATTGAAGGGTTTGCTATTAATTCAGTAAAAGCAACATTAAAATGTATTCTACAAGAGTAACTGCCTATGTTTTCACTCCAAGTCATGAGAGACATAGTAATAAATGCAGGCTTCGTCATGAAGAGATTACAATATTCTGAAGAAATGACTAAACTCTTATAAAAGTGCTTTGTCTCTGTGGTTTTCGAGAAGTTTAGCCAAGGATACAAATGAGACCATTAGCATTTTGCAAAGGGGGAAATCTGTAAGCAAGGACCACACATCAAGCAAATGGCAGAGTGGGCAATCCACTCAGGTCTTCAGATTAACATTCCAGCAGTATAAAGCCACATGGCCTAGCAAGATATCCTTTAACTCAGTTACAACAGAGGAACATCTGCCGTCATGCAAAACTACGCTGCATCTGCCTCAACTACACACAAATAAGAAAACAACTTGCCACGAAATACCTAAAAGATACCACTTCCCCACTTGCACCATCTGCACATTAACCTTCAGAGAATAAGATGAAGGAAATTACAGGGTATATAGCTTCTTAGAGACTGACAGCGCCTGAAGAAGCAAGATAACACGTTTATGTAAATTTCACCACAATCTCCCTCTTTTAGTCCAAGGACACAGCACACAAGTGTTCCTCACACTACTCTGTTCCCTGCTAAAAAACATCTGTGTTCACAGCAACATATGCCCAGGGGAATAAAAATGAAGAAAAAAAAAAAAAGATAAGTGAAAAGAAACATGGCAAACTAAATCATTAAAAACTGAGTGAAAAGTACAATGAAAACAGCTACTGTAGGGTTAGAATACTAAAAAGCTTGCAACCACTCATCTCCACAGGTTGGTCTTCAGCCAAGTAAACATTCACATAAAACTGCAGTCAACTTCACTCTAGCAGCAGACTTTCTTGATTAAGGAAAGGCATTTCACTATAAAAGTGTCATTAATCAAAACTCCCATGCTTCCAAAACATCCTCTTCAGGCATCTTTACTTTCCAGGAACACAGACACAAGGTTAGCTATGAATACCTGCTAGCCACATAACCACTCTCCTCTATTCTCACGAAGGTGATAATCACAAGCTCAGTATTGGTTAGAAGGTCTCTCCCCTATTCTTTCCCACCTTCATCCATAAGATTTCCAGGTGTTTTCCCCCCCAGCAATTCACCTTTCTAGTCCAAAGAAGCCACTATACCAGATATGTACTCAACTTGCCTTCAAAGCCCCTCAAAAACACATTCACCCCACCTGGGTTTGTGCATGTTTCTCATTGCTAAATGGAATATCTCATGAAAAGAGCAGGATTGTACACATAAGAGCCTTCATCCAACTTTAACATCCTATGCAGTGATAAAACCTCATCATTTATGTGTGTGTGAGTATGCTCACCCCCTCCCTCTGTGGTTACAAAGTTTGGCATATACATCCAAAACCAGCTGCTTCTCTTTCAAACCCAACACATTGAGAAGATGCTAGAAATACTATTACATGCAAGTTACATTTCACTATACGCTTCTGCCTACTCTATAGCCAGGGCTAGAGTGGTGCAACAAGATACCGTGCAGTCAGGAGATCAGGCAGCACAGCCAGGAATCCCTGCAAATACCCAACCAATCCTCCCATGGGCTTGCACTTTAGGGATGGGTGGGAATACTGTTTCCTCCCTTCTCCATCCTATTATTGCTCCTACTACTACGCGGTAAGAGCTAATCATAATAAACCCGTGCTGTACACAACCTCGTCATTGTGTAATCATTGCCTTGAACAGCACTGTTCAGAGAACTTAAGCTGTGATTCTTTTTTATTATTATTTTTATTTAACGGGGATATCAGCACAAACACATGCAGATGAATTCCTTCTCCAGGCCTGGGTGTCTAGCTGCTCCCTCACCCACCACAAAGCAGACGGGGAAGGAAAGAG
>VZSZ01006531.1:70669-122492 GCA_013398815.1 Ibidorhyncha struthersii | reverse complement strand
CTGCGGCGCCGACCCAGCGGCGGGGTGCGCGGCCCGGCCGGGGGGGTCGGCCCCGCGGCGGGGGCTGATGGCCGCGGGGCTGTGACTGCCGGCCTTTGTCTGCGGCGGCGAGGGCGGGGGGCGACCGGGTGGCGGGTGCTGCTGCTGCTGCTGCTGCTGCTGCCGCCGCCTGGGTTACGTAAGGGGGCCGGCGGGCCTCAGGGTGGCCGTTGGGGCGGCCGTTGCGGGCAGCCCCAGCGGGGGGGGGGTGGGGGGCCGCGCCTGCCAGCGCTGAGGTGAAGGCAGTTCGTTTTGCGTTAGGTGCCCGTGAGGCGTAAGGCTGTTCGACGAGCCCGCCTCCTCCCTAACGGGTTTGTAAGTCAGAGTCGAGGTTTCTTCTATTCTTTCTTCCCTCTTGCCTCCCTCGGCGGAGTCCCCGGCGGGCTGCCCCGGCCCGTGGCCTGGCGCAAAAGCCAGAGGTGCCAGGCTGGGGGGCGGCCCCCTCCCTCTGGCAGCCGGGGATGGCACAGGCCGGCCAACGCCGAGGCAGCGAGGGATAACACGGCCTGGCTGGTGTGTGGGAACAGAGGACAGCGCTTCGTAGCATGTACGGGGTGAAAAGCCAGGAGGGCAGAACGGCTGTAGGGTGGCCGCGGTAATGAGAAGGAGCAAGACCATAATTGTACTGTGGAGGGTGTTCTGAATGGGCGCCTTCAGATCTCCTCCCACGTGAACTCGTATGCACTACATGCACAGGAGCACATGAAGAGCCACTTTACAATGTTTTCTAGGGTTTGTATTTGAACATACTCTGAATTTATGTTGAACCTGCCAACTGTAAAGTTACGTAGCTTAGTTGTATTCATACGCTGCTTGGGATTCAGAGTCCACGTGGTCTCTCATTAACAGCATAATTAATAGCATTCTTTGGTGAAGAATATCATCATTTCAATGGTTCAAGTCTTCAGAGTTTCCTGGTCCGGCTATCAGTGCAATGGTTTTAATTCAAAACATGGAAGAATTCTTTGTAATAAATTACATTTCCCATCTCTCTAAGGTTGCAAGATAACACATTTTGAAAGTATGATATTATTAGAACTACAAAAGATAGTCTTTTGTTTAGATCACTTCATGTTGGTTGTGGGGCCTTGGTCATGTGTCTTTTTGAGAGAAGGGAAGTATTTGTCTGCCAGGTCTGGTAAAGGTTTAGAAGAAAAAGCATCTGCTGAAATGGATCCATGAAAATAAGCGATGATATTGATAAATGAGAAATTAATACAACACATCTATATAATTTAACTATGACTGTATAGGTCACCACATGAACGTTAGCCCTATGTCTATTGTTAAGGGTATTGTTAACACTGTGTCTTTGCGAGACCATCCACGGGAAAAGGGTAGAAAAGGGTGAATAATTAGTAATGCATAGGTTCTATACCAATGAGTAAAAGCACATCACCACTTACAGTAGGGTATGCTAATAATGTGTTATATTAAGGTGCTTTTTTTACAAATGGCTTCAAATATTGGTGACAACCTACACAAACATTTATAATATTACTGTCATAACACCCTCCTAACACCACGTGTTGGCACCCTTTAGCATTTTAATGCTGCATAGGCAACAAGAAAATATTGCAGAGAAGTATTTATTACAATAAATTCAGTAACAATCTCAGATGGTTTACCTATTAATCCAGTCATTCCTAATCAACAACTTAAAAAGAAATGCAACCTACATCAATTATAGCATCCTATTACATGACTTCACTTACTTTCTCGATTGAGAACAGTATTATCATTGCCAAGTGTCATTTTAAAGTCAAAAGCATTTCACGTTGTCCCATCATCTGATCAGCTTACAGAGAACTTGGGACGTCTGGTGTTAATGGTTAGACTGCTCACCTGAAGAGGGTATTGAACACCGAGCTCTGCTCTTTTTAATTCACTTTGTGCGCACGGTTCCTGTGCAGCCTCAGAAATGAGCAACCAGACAGCAAAGGCAGCAGAACAGCTTTGATGTAGGTAATTGATCTTTCAGAATGCCAGCTGGAACAGTCCTCTGCACCTGCAGCAGCCCTTCTGGTTTACAAACACATTTTGTCTCCTGTCCTAAACAAACAGGGATAAAAAAAACGCCATCCCTTGGCTTTATGCCATCTGTTGTGGATCACTTCTTACATGCTTTGGCCACCTAGGTCTGGAAGCCGAGTAAGATGACTGTGACAGCCCTTTAAATTCACTGTGTGATGTTTTGGCACAAAAGCCTGAGGCAATACTAAGCAGGAGTAAGAGAACCTTTCTTTGCAGTATGGCAAGACAGTTATTCAAATTCTGTTAGTTTATAATTCATCTGAGTAGTCACAGGAGTACTAATGGACAGTATTTCAATGACAAAGCAGTGTTTCTAGTAGCGGTGCTTTGTAACACTAGGCAATGCTTTGATTTACTACTGACATCAGAGAAAAAGTACCATCCAAATGATTAAATCTACCTTCTACCTCTAAGATGTAGATATCAACGGATTACTTCTGACCAAAGACTGGCCAAGTCTAACACTAGTAAGTGCAGGAAGTTTGAGAAGTTCCTGTCTTAAAAGGGGTATAGTTGCAGACTCCAAAAATCTTATTCCCCACCAAGTCAAGAGCTCTCATCCCAATTCCTCAATTCAATCATTTCTTAGATCCAGCACCTCTGCCTTTGTGTCAGCTCCTGTTTTTTGATCTATGAATTCTTTGACATTTTTCAGGGGAAAGGAAATATGAGTCTGAGTGACTTGAGATGAAAAATGGCTAAGCAGCACATTGAAGACTGTAGTCCCATGAGTTATCGCATTGCCAATCTCACCACGTGCCACATTTAGTGAGATAAAGAGTTGTGGTCTAAGAAAAGTTCAATGTCTATGTCCATAAGTCTAGTTGTTTCCTAGATGCTTCGCTTTAGTCGAAATTCATAGGATAGCAATATTTTTCGACAGGGAAGCCATAGAGCTTTCTGACATACGAGATTTATAAAGTCAGAGGTATTATCTACCTCAGAATATTTTTCAATCTAAATGTCATGGTAGCTTGTAATGCCATTTGTGTTCATTTGATAGTTTTGTGACCATGAAAACACTTTGTTTTCTGCTTATTAAATGAGTGACCACCGATGAGGGGGCGGTTTTTAAGTTTTAAAGGAGTTCTGAGATAAGAATTTCATAGGACCAGAGACTCAAGTGGTGAGACAGGTAATATTGGCCTCAGTGGAATTACATGCCATGTCCCAGTTGTGAACATGACTGCAGCTTCCCACAAGACTAACACAAATCTTTTCAATTAATTCCCAAGTGCAAGTTACTGACTAATTACTGTTATGGCTAACACTGGTTAGTGGCTTTCTGGGGAGTATTGAGCTGCTTGAAAAAAGTATGAAAAGTATGCAACTTAGCTCTCGATACTGGATAATAATATCCTCTTGCAGGACCAACCCAACATCATTATAATCTGATAACAATGTTGTCATTAGGATGATTCACAAAGGTTTAAGCATGTCTATACCTCTAAGGAGTTATGGCCAGAATGTGAAGCTAAGGCGTACCAAATAATAACTGATAACCAACTGCGTTATGTCCGATTTTACTTTCTCAAGAGAATGTGTATCTGAGTCCTAATTTTCTTTCTCCAAATGCTGTATGTTTGGTGTAAGGATCCGTTATTTTATATATTCTTAAAGTAAGAGTAACTGTATAAAGAAACTGCAAGTTGTATTCACTCGAGTTCCCACCAGCATTTGGCAAGTTTTGAAACAAAGATGAGAGCTACGAACCGGGATGCAAATTACTTAAAGAGAACTACCAAGTCTGAGCAATAATGGTCACGAAGTCTACTCAGCCAAGCTCTACTGCTCACAGTCTGCAAGCTGGCTTGTTCAAGATTAGCCCAGACACGTCTTGCAGCAGTCTAAGCAGATAGACATGAAGACACAGCCTCAGAAGTCCCTTTGGAGCAAACGTATGTAAAAGGAGATATGCAGACTGTTAGTGCCAGAAATGCTGCTTTGAAACCGTAGGGAAGAGTAACGCACCTTGTTCTTTCTTTCCTGTGAGAGAAGGAAGAGGTATTTTTTGTGCCATGCACCTCGAGCCAGGAGCTGCTACCTCTGCTGCTTGTGAGAGGAAGGGGTGGGAGCGGTGGCACGCTTCCTCCCTCACACTGTGCGGTCAAAGGCAAGGGAGCAGCCTGGGCTGCATCTGCACCATGGAGCTGCTTGGGGCAAACGTTCAGAAACGCAGCTCTGTTTCTGTAGTGCAGTGCCTCAGCAAGCCCCTGTTCTGGATATTTTGAGAGAGCTCTTTCGTATTAATTCCCCTGAAAAGTCTGTACAATAGTGACACAGGTATAGTATGGTGTACCTGGTCCATAGCTCACTGTCACACAGTGACTGCAGGTGTGGTTCCAAACAGTCTCACATCCAAACAGGCTCCAAAGTGCATTAAATATAAGGCACTTCTTACCACCATTTTATACATGACAGTGTCGGGGCTTAGTGAGATAAAACATATGCATTATTGTACAAAAGAGACACAGATTTGCAGGCCTGAATTAGGGTTGGCTATAGTCAGAATATGGGCGGTCACCTCCCCTTTCATTATTGGTGCATGGTAGTCAATATGGATATAAACCTAGACTCCAGTAGGTACCAAATTTATCCCTCTAACCTGGTATTGCTAAAGGCACTGGACAACCTCTGCAAATTTAGAAACTGTCCCCTTCCCAAACACAGACTATTGCTTGCATATACCTGAAGGTTCTGGTGTAATTCTTGACGATGGTCTGTCCAAAAGGGCAACTGATGTTTATCCTATGATGGAGCACCATATGATTTTCATTAAGTTAAGGTCCATTCGGTTTTTCAAGGCCCTCTGAGTTGCTCTCAGCCATTCTTCATCAAATAACACAGGACACCCTCACTTCACAGCTCAGAGGTTTAACGCATGGTGTTTACTCTGTAATAGCAGTCAGGAGAGTGAGGATTTCCTCTGAGTGTGTTTTTAATGGTGATAAGATTTTCTGCAAATCCACCATTTTAAGTAATTGTTGAGTATGTTTCCCTTCAAGGGTTTCCTTTACTCAGCCCTAAGCCACCTGAACTTCCCCCATCCCCGCTCTTGTGCAGATTTTTGTTTTTCCTGGGAGCCTGGATCAGAGTTGTCCACATGAACAATCCCTCAGGAATCAGTCTGGCATCTCTTTCCAGGCAGATCTGTAAACCTCTCAGAAGGTGAGGGAGTGGAAGCAGGAGGTAGGTTGAGAGAATGCAAGACTACAAATCTGTTTGTTGTAGGTTTTAAATGCAAGTTGCAATCAGAGTGGTAGGAGGGGAGGCTAGCAGACCAATTAATCTCAGAGCCCAGCTTTTAGCAAAGCTTTCAGCCATGGCCTGGCCAAGAGTTGAGCTAAAAGGTGTTGGAGTAGATGTTTGGCCAGCCTGGCCAAGAGTTCAGCCCCCAGACCTCTCTGCAGCCAGGGCCTTAAACCCTCTGTGCAACTGTGCAACAAACTCTCATTTTAAATCTAAGCAACATTTTTCCCGTTGTTTTTTGATTCAAATGGCTGTAGGCATGCTGTGATCTGAAGGGACTCTATGCCATTGCCTTCGCAGCAGAGAGCTGATCCAAAAACCCGCTGGGGAGAGAGACAAGGTCCTCAAGGGAGTTAGCACCTGCTGGAGGAGGCCCCAGATCTGCAGTGCAGTCCAGCTGCAGGGAGCCACCTCCTAACATCTGGCAGGAATGTGCTTGCTCATCCAAGCTATGGCAATAGCAGTGGCAAAAAGGCTGCCATCTTTGCTGTGACATTTGTGACTCCTGTCTGTCAGACTACATGACAGAGTGTATCCAGGGCCTCTAACAGTTTTTTAGGACTGTACAAGATTTCTGCAAGTGATCTGATAATCCCAAAGGAAGGTGGCTGATATGTTTCACCCGATTTCCTCACAATTTTGTGTCCGGTTCTACATACACATCTTCTCTGTTCACATCTGACAACAGTTACCACGTAGCAGGATCAAAGATACCAGAGTTTCCTTTACCTTTGGCATTGACACTTCTGAATTCTCAGATGGTATGCAAAGACAGCTGCCACAGCAAATATACCAGTGAACAGGTATTTTACAGCAATATTCTGTATAGTTTATATTGGTGGACCTGCTTAGGAACAAGGTAAATAAAAAACATTTTTCAAACATTTCCAAAAGGCATAAAATAGCAGTACTAGAGTCATCGCAAAACCATACTGTGTTGTTAGGGCTTTTTACTTCTCATAGAGTCACAGGATGCCTGTAGCAATGCTACATCTTTGGCAGATACTCCTCTATGCTCAGCAATAGCATGACATTTGTGATAGGATCAAGTAGCAGAAGATAAGACTCAAGCTGGCCACACTTTTCCTCTACTTACTTGGGAACTCCAGTATTTTGAAGAGTTCAAAGAGCAAGTAAACTGGGTCCAGACTTTGTTTCTGGACTATTTCCAAGTGCAATGTTACACTTCATGAATAACCTGGACATATTACCCTTCAGACACCTTTAAAATGAAGGCACTTCAGAAAAATACACAATTTACTTGTTTGCAAGTCTGGTAAGTGGAAGTTTCCAAGCCTTTTTTACTCTCTCCTGTTATATTAACAAAACCAGGAACCTTCCTGCTGATGGGAATATTCTTGTTGGGTTGAACAATTACTTTTGAAGTCTGTTTTTTCAGAGGCTTGTCATTTACTGTATGCTTCACTACCTGTGTTTCTCTGTGAGCTTGAATGGGTGGAGTTCATTTTAATTTCCTGCTCTTCTTCTGCCGCACTAATTATAACACAAGCTTTTTTGCTGTCATAGTGCTTTAAGAAAATTGAACTGTAAATGACTGATACATACCTGAGACAATATTTGGAAAAGAAATTCCCACCCCAGACCTATTTTCAGATTCATCTCCATCTTACCATTTTACGTACCACCATCTTCGGGCACATCTTCAGCGTGTTTTCAGCCTCTCACAAAGCTGTTAAAGTGCCCTGAGATTTCCAGGTTTGATATTTTAGATTATACTACCTTGGAGGCAGGGACTATGTCTCCTCTTTGTTCCTTCAAGGGGTAAGCACAAAATGCTACTGTTGCGATAGCAAAAACAACTAAAGTAATTTTAATTTTAAAATGTACCTCTCTGTTGTTTTGAACTCAAGGATACAAGTATATCTATAAACACACAATGTGGATATCTATAAACCCCAGTGTGGATCCATTACTAATAATAGATCTGAAAATGTGAAGAAGAAATAAGGGGAAAAAAACACTGATATCTTCAAGAAACAGATGCCTGCTTTGTCTATTCCTCTTGTCTGCTTTCAGGCAGGAGAACATCTGCCGTTTGAAGTAGGCCTCCTTGCTCTGTATAATTTCTCAGTCTGCAGTCATCAGGAAAGTTGATGTTTTTCACCCAGAAGTATTAATCTCATTGAAGAGACTGACCATGAGCAAAATATTTTTTCTTTGGACACGGAAAGCTAATTTTGCTCAGGATAGACATTTCTGCCCCAAATCACAGTGACATAAATGTCAGTTTCTAAAAGTTTTACAAATTTTACATGACCAAATTCACCAGACCAAAATATGTGGCTGCTATATCACAACTGCTCAGGACTTCATTATGCTATATTCCAGCCCAAGCGATGAATGTATCACACTTATGCATACACCTATGAAATCAAAGCCTCAATGAAAGTTGTATTACATGTGCAATGGAATGGGAAAAAGAACAGGAGTAGGGACCTTTTTCTTTTTGTCTAGCAAAACATCTATAATTTTCTTAGATACTCGCACTGCTCTTTCGGTATCTTTGAAAAGTTTGAACTATTCATCATAAAGGTGAATTTGCTAAAAGCATCAGCTGTTTAAAAATGTTAAGCTATAAAGGGGGTGGGCAGAGAGCTTACAACGAGTCCATTGTTCTGCTCTAAGCACTGTCACTCTGAGCCGGCTACAAAACCCAGAGCTGGACAAAGAGGAGGTCCAGCCATCTAGTGGTAAATTAAGCTGCTGTGCAGCCTGCTGAAGTCTGCCTTCCATGGGGATGCTTACAAGGCCTCCATGTACTCCCTAGAGGGAGAAAGGGACATTTCACCTAACTCTTCGCAAATTTTGGTAAGCGCAGGACTCAGCAGCACTGAAACATCTAGGGAGCAAGCTAAAGTGCATAGGACCCCGTAGCCAAACCGGGAGAAAGGTTGGCAGGAGAAGTAACCATATCAAACACAAGGTGAGCTTTTGCAAGGTTGACAAGGAAGAGCCGCGGTCAGTGTTCTACGCTGCAGAAGTACACCTGTATACAGTTGCCTGCTTACAGTGCTTATTTTGACAGTCTTTTTTTTCAGAATATATCTGTGTCCTTGCAAGCTTGCACTTGCCACCCTGCCTGCACCTGTACAGTCGTTTTCAGGGACAATTTTGGGCAGTTTTCCACAGTTCCATAGCAGAGAACAGCATGTCCAGAGGATACGCACAACAGAATGGCGCAATGCACTCAGGTCCCACTTCACACAAGGAAATGTGAGGTGTAAGCCAAATTGTCAGAACAGAAACAAGGATGATGCAATCAAACAGCTACACAAAGAAAGCCGTATGCTTAGTCCAAGCTCAGATAAAACACTTACCTACCAAATTTATTGCGTGAACTGTTTTATATTTTCTAATGTGGTTACAAAAGCTTAATCTTGGCAAGGCCTGAAGAGACATCAAAATAGTAAACCATTAAATACTTCAAGGAAAGAATAAAAACCATCAAATGTGTATGCCTGAATACCTCTCAGTATTCAGCCCGGTATGCCAGGGCTCCCATTCCAAAAACGATCTCAGTGCTTTGAAGCCCACATCTCCTTGCAAAGCAGTCAAATTCAAGTCCTGCGGGGCCTAGTGTGCAACTTGCTTAGGCATAGAGAAAAGGTATCCAGTGGGATAGCCTAAGCAGTCTGGACATTAAATGACCACTAGTTTCAACATGAATTGAACCTCAGTAAAAACATAAAGCAAATTATCTGTTTACCCAACTGTACAGTAAGTCCTTTACTTAGAGCAACTAAGATGAAACATACTGCCTCTCTTACATAGTGGCAAGCAATTGATTTCCATCTGTTTGTTAACCTATGGAGTAACAGCATCATATTAAATTCCCTATTGCTACATTTTACTCCAAGCTATTTTGACTGCTACCGAACTATTTTGAAATACCAGATTTTGTCCAAAGCACATCCCATTCTTGGCTTCCATATGCATGAAACTGCATTGCAGGTTGTACTCAGCTACAAAACACTGGCCAAAGTACAGTCATGTTTATACCAGGCACAGCCAGGTAAATACGAAATAATTCTGCGAAACTCCAAATAGTTACTTTGTGCTGTGAGAATTTTTGTAATTGAAAACAAAGTTTTATTCCAAGTAGTTACTGCAGCATGAACTGATTTTAGCAGACATTTGTTCTTTATCAGAAAACACAGGAGGGAGTACAGAGGATAATGCTTCCCTTGAGGCAGGGGATATCCGAAGTCAGCTCAGTCAGTGTTACTTGCTGACAGCCACTAGCATAGAAAAAAAATACAGCTGTTTCCTACTAGAGTGATATCAGCTACTGTATCTCAAACTCTCACTTCTATTTGCGTAATGTTTCTATTACCTGTGGTGGATAGCTAGAAAAGCAGGGGGGATACATCTGGTTGCTCCTTTGAAGTGGTATTGATTCTCCTACCAAAAACTGGAAAGTAGATAGGGATACAAATTCACCATTAATATTTTGTCAGAGTTCTGTTCTAAGGAGTGGTGTGCCATGGAGAGGCTGAATCTCCCAATGAGCAATTATGCTCATATTTCATCTGGTCTTTACAAAACATGCTGTCTCACCTGGCTAACAGGAGCAATTAACTGCCCATTGCCTGCAACGTTGTGCTCCCTGGTGGGACAGCTGCCTCATACCATCTGGCTCTGCCCCTCTCATTTCATTGATGGATCACACCTGATATTTGTGTTGAATCCTACACCACAATGCTTCCAGAGCTGTCTGAAACCACAGACCTCAGAAGGAAAATGAGCAGAAAAGCCGTGCTTTTTACTTCCCTGTTTTACCCACTGGGAAGCTGAGGCAACGGGTAGGCTTTAATGGACTTTCTTACAGCATCTCAGTAAATCAGTGGCCAGGGTTCCTGCCTGTAGCTGTACTCAGCAGTTAGTAAGAGGCTAGGGCAGAATGTTGGACATGAGCATCCTGCTTCAAAATCTCTTAGTCTGCTTTCCCTTTTTTCCAGGTGAACAGGGCCTCAACTTTAGGATAGAGTAGTATCCAAATCTGCACTCCTCTGCCATACGTTTTGGATATTCATTGAAACAGGGTTATTTTTTAAAGACTTGAAACTGGATTTAAAAGCTGCTGACTTAAGAAAAAGGAGCCAGGAAGGAGTGCAACAGAGAAGGGATCAATGGTCTTGGGCAGAAAACATGGAAACAGCACCTCCTTTAATTTGTATATCACCCATTGGGGCCAGGGTGGGGAGGTCTGGCAACGAGTACAAATGTACACAATCCTGTAGCCATTTGGGGCTGTCTGCACTCAGAGCACCACTGCTGTCTTGCTTTCTACTACTCTGCAGGTTGCCTGCTGCAAACACACTCCTCTCCTGTGGTTATTTTTGAAGCAGCTCCTTAAAACAGATGTCCTCATGTGCGTCTCTTCCCTGCTACATAAATAACAGTTTGCCTCATGCTCCTGCCATTCTTTTGAACTGACTTAAAAAAAAAAAAAAAAAGGAAGGGGAAAGAAGAGTATCCCTTCTCACTGGTGGTTTCTGTCATAGCTTTCATGGCACTGTTGCTCTGGGGCACGTATTGCCTTTGTGCCTTTCTTTGGTTGAGCTACAAAGGTTTTTTCTTTCTGGTCTTCCTTGCCCTTCCCAGTATTCTTCCCTCTTCGGTGCCTTTCCAACTCTCTCCCACTTCTCCTCTGACTTCTGGAAGCACTGCAAACACCACAAGTCTCGTAAAAACTACCTCTTGAGTAATGCTACCAAGGAAGGATCCCCACATACCAGTTACAATTTGTCCTCTTTGCATAGTCTTCCTGCAGCTAATGGTACCATTGCTTGCCACCCAGGCATGCCTGTTTTGGGCAACCCAGACTCTTGCCTTGGAAGGAATCGTTCTTATTAAACACTTTGTCCTTCACTTCTCTTGGCAATACTAACATCAGTATATTCCTAAAGAAGCTAATTGAATGGGCTAGCTAGCGAATGGGAGATATACGGATGCTGATGTGTTCCTGTGAACCTGATGATAGAACCAAACCAGTAACACCAACAAGAACCAACCGATCACATCACTGGAAAGAGCTGAACCAAATTACCATGCTCCCTCTTGGTCTTTCTTTAGAAACCAAATCTGGCACATCACTGCCAGCTCTCAGAGGATCCGCTCTGCTCTCCCACAAAGCAGCAAGCCCCAGCTTGGACTTCTGGCTTCCAAAGAACATGCAGAGAGCAGCCTTAGCTCCAAGATGATGTCACTTTTAAACATTTATTTTTAGGTGTTGAATCTAGGGGAATCAGCCAAGCAATCAGCCTGTCCATTCTAATGATTAAAGTATGTGCCAAGTCGTAGAAAACCATATGCAGTAAAATATACTTTATAGAATATTTGGCCTAAATGTCATTATCTGGTATCTTTTATGCATACAGGGCCTGATTCTGCTAGCCTTGCTCACAGAGTAGCCAGCAAGTATCCTTACGGGTTTAAAGAGAACTGATCAGTAAGATACTTTTCGTGAGCGGAGGAAGCAAGCACAAACCAGCAGAGGCAAAGGCAGAGGAATTACATAGGCCTACAAACTGTAAGCCCACACATGAAATCCCAGCTGAAAGCAGATCAATAGGAGTTTTGCAATTTTGGCTGGGGGTGGAGACATTTCACCACACAGCTTATTGGGCATCATTCCCACCAAAGTACAAAACCAATCTGGAGTACCAAGGGCTTAGAAAAAGAGAATAATATTCTCCTCTGTAGCCAAGACCCTATGTACAATCACCAATTACACCACTGGAAGCTAAAACAAGAGAGTATGGCCTATAAAATGCAACATCGCTGAGACAATCCTGGTGGTATAATACCATTTCTGAATGGCTGTTGTAAGCGCTGTTGTTGACAAGGGGTCTGGAATGCCAAACAAGCTTTCAACAGTTGCTAGTGCTACTCAGTTATATCTGCCTTTTTCTGTGTGACTGAAAAATTACGTACTCCTCCTCTCTGCTGGATGTCTCAGAGAGCAAGGTCCTACAATCTTGGTCATCTGCAGAAGCTTTGTTACTGGGGGCACAGGGATTATAAACAGACCATAATGTAGGGACAGGGTTTAAATTGGACTCACAAGGTTAGGAAATTCTTTTTCTGTATGTTTCTTTTTTTTTTTTTTACCATTTTGTTTCTTTCTCTTAACAGTTGTGCTCCCCCTAATGCTAGAAAAGGGAAGTTGCGTTCTACTATTCAGTGCTGTCTTAAGAAGAGATTCAGAGATGCTTCACAGACAGACAGCCCTTCCTGTGGAGGTTTTTAGCCTTATGTTGCATCTCCCAGCATGTCTTGGCCAACAGAAGAAACTGAGAATGTGAACATTGCCCGCTAGGCACAGCTTTGTACTACGCTGTAAACTATTACACAGTTGCTGTTCCAACATGGAAAACAGATCTCAGTTGTGATTTCAGGAGGAGGTCATTGGCCCAACTGCTCAATAGTGGGAAAGGGAAAACTTTAGCTGCTCCTCTGCCAGAAAAACAAAACCACCACCCCACCACAACCCACAAAAAAAAAAAAAAAAGAACCAAATCCAAACCCAGTGTGACATGAGCCTGGTTATACACACTAATGATACACTACAGGGTTCCAGATAGCACATTGTTAAAAAACACTCCAACCCCAACACAAAACCAAAATAAAACAATTTAATTAGAGGAGACAAAGTAAGACCAAACATCCTCAGCTCTACAGAGCAACTGTGTTAGGGCACACACAGGCTTCAGCCTCCTTTTGCTGGTACACGGAGCCCACGGGCAGTGATAGGAACATGGTTACACAGAGCTAAAAGGATGTGCTAACAAAGGGTCAGGTCATGCAACAAGAACGTGTTTCCTCTTCATGGGCTTGCAGCATAAGGGTGAGGTCATAGTGCACGCCTTCAGAAGGACTGAGAAACATTCAGTCTAGGTGCGGTACAGCATCCTCTGTCAGAAACACTGAAGCTCTTCGGACTTTAGCGGAGGAGCAAAGGAAATGAAGGCAGTGAAAGCCTCTCAGTGTCCTTACTCACTGCAATGGGCAGGGGCTTAAAATCCCTAATATACCTGTTTCAACTACAAGTCAAAATAAATAGCTCACTGTCAGCACAGTATAGGAGAGGCAAGAAGAGAATCAACAGGTCTTTCTCTTTAAGGGAATAGATTGAGGACAGTAGCACAGGACACCGGCTGTTGCTGGCCCTCCACCAGCTCTAGAACATAGTTTCCCATCTCCATCAGGATGACACCTCTCCTGTACAGCCATCCTGACAGCTAAGAGACTAGGCCAGTAAAACTTATCCAGGGTGGACGTGACACCGTGCCTCTGGCAATGGAAAGACCTTGCTGCAGGTCATTTCTCTCTTCACCCTGCCACAAAAGCCTGGGCTGCTGGCTCCAGACACCTTCTGACCCCTACTGCCACCAGCTGAGCGAAAATACAACAGTGCTGTTTTAGTTAATTTTAAACCAGTGAAAGCTGATTATTGCTTAGCAAGTCTAATCCATGCCTGCTCTCTAAATACAAAGGGAAAAGTATGTATGTTTTCCTTTATATAGCAATGAAGAATAGACTAGGACGAGAATCTCTTTAGGAATTATGAATCAGAGGAATTGATTAGAGCTGTCCAGTTTGATCTTTTTTCTTTGAAACTATCGTTAGAGCCAGGAGTTGCAATTCTTCTGCCCTAAAGCTCTCAGCACAGCATGGTCAGCCGTGTGCTATCAACACTCCCATCCTGCAGGTTCATACACACATTGAAAAAAACCCCTATTCCTGCATGTCAGAAGCAGTAAGTTTCAAAAGCAGCAGCAGCCAAGAAAAAATCCTGGAAACTTAGGTGCCCACCTCAGCTGGAACAAAGGTTTAGCAATACATGCCACGCTGACTGCATCAAATCACAGGCAACAGATGTACTTTGACACCAAATCCTCTTTCTTCACGTTTAGGTGTATTAACTGTTTGAGTAAGGGCTTCCTCCCACACACCTATTTTCTGTCTCCTTTAATGCATGGCATTCTGCCACCCAGAGAGCAAAATACATTCACCACCTTCTTCAGGTCATAAAACAATTCCAGCCCTGCTTGAAGCTAAGCAGTCTCCCAGCTGTCACCCCTTGAGTCTCACATCAGTTGAAGCTGATTTAAAGGCAGCAGACTGATTCGTGTCAAGCAAAACTGATCCATTCCTCCCACAAAAATTACACGGGGAAAGGCAAGGGCAGGCAAGAACAGTCCACAGATCTTCTAAAAGAATTTGGTGATGAGTGGAACTGTACAGAGATGAAAGCAATGCAAGGATGCTGCTAGGTTTCCCACATCCCCTGGAAACAGGGGAAGGGAGCAGCTTCATCTCTAACCTGTCTTGGCCCTCTGGCAATAGAGCCAGAGAGAAAAGAGCAATACCTGCACTCTGATTCCCCTTCTCTCTTTCTGCAGATGGCAAACACTCGCATTTTCAGGCTGCTTTTATGCCTTCCGATGCTTCACCGCAGCAAATATTTGCAGGACAAGCAGTGCTTCTCTGTTTGACCTGTTTCTTCCTTAGACCCAGATCCTCCCTTCAGCCTCATCTGCTTTGTGGTCTTTGCTTTTCAATTTGCATGGTTTGCTGGCAGGACGAAGGTGTTGCTTTCCTTACCTCCCTGCAATGGCGAAACCTGACAGGTTTAACCTAAAGCCATAGCTTCTCTGTTGCTGTCATTGTAACGAGAAAACACATCTCTGCTCTTCTTCTCAGGGCTTTCATTATAGATGCATACCAGATAAACTTGGCGCACCTGTACAAGGTTGAATGACAGTCTTAAAATACTTGAGTCCCTTCAAGATTGATCTACAATACAATTTTTAAATAGCATGAGTACTAGCAAAATGGTACCAGCATGACCTCATAGGTCTATATAATCCCTAAATGGAAAAGCTTATATTAATCCTGCAAGGTTTAACATCAGTTTCTGAAACAGATTGCACAGAGCTAATGGAACCAGCAGCTGCACAGATCCAGCTGCACTCAGTCCTGATGCCTTGTACTAGGGATGGACACCTTTTGTAGTACAGGCAAGATCTATATGAGTAACCCTGCGATAAGCAACACCCAGGCTGGTCTGGAAGGAGCTTGGTGTTGTTTATTTTCTTGCAGAGCCATGGAGATTTTCTTGCAGGCTTGCAAACTAAAGCAGTGATTCTGATGACAGTGGAATAATGAGCATCTGGGTCTTGATGACATTCAGTGACAGTAAAAAATTGCAGATGGGTGCCATCATTAGTAACAAAGCGCGTTATAAATGTTTGTAAGTGCTGTTCTTTAAGGGTAGTCATATGCCAGAACAGTCCTAGTCTGCCACTGAGAGCCTTGCTCCCCTACAGACACAAGCATCTTGTAATCGTCTTCAGTGCAGTTGCTTTATCGTTATCAGAAGGGCCCACAAAGTTGTTTGCAGAGCAGCAGGCTGGTCGGGTTATCTGGCAGCCTTAAAGCTGTCTCTTTCTGACAAATACCACATGTTCCGCTCTACCAAGGGGCTACCCCTTACTTGGAACAGTAAAACAGGCCTACTAGTAAATAAAGCTAAAGTCAGATCTAATTAATATATCCAAAGGGAAGCCTGGTAGCGTCAGGCAGCCAGGTGAGTTTGAAACCTGGATTTCCACAAAATAATACTGACAGCAGCTGCAGGTTAGATCAGTTATCTGCTGTATGGCTCCAGACCAGCAGGAGGCACGTGCACTGTAAAAGTGGGCCTTGTCTTTGTGAGAAAACGTGTGATCTTAGCTTGTATCACTAATCTTAATCACTTACATAACTAATGCAAGGTAGGTGAGAGAGCTGTAGTTTTAGGTGAGAGCGCTGTAGTTTTAACAAGAGCTACCAGGATGAAACTACTGATTGGCACCATAGAATCATAGAATCATAGAATTGTCTAGGTTGGAAGAGTCCAGTGTGACTCATACCAAAAGTGCAAAGAGCTCTGTCCTTGATGGGATATGAACTATCACACACTAATAACATCTTTTTTTCCCCAACCAAATGTGCACCCGTAAAGTCAGAGAACAGGAAGCATGTCATTCCCCTCTTGGGTAAACTCACCTAAAGAGGCGGAACATCCATCCCTATGTAACTTGTTCATGGAGCCATTTCCTACATCAGATGTGCATTTGCAGAAGGCCATGCTGTGACAGATACCACAAACAATTGCTTGGGGGGAAAAAACACTTTTGTCTTGTGATTTCATGTCCCTTTTCCATTGGCATGACTGAGTTTTAACCTGACTGGTCACAAGAAGAAAATAAGGTCATCCATTCACAGTATACTAACATTTAAGTAATATGTCATGTGTTCCCAGAGTCTCTTAGCAGCAATAGCAGCCCTTCAGTGCAAGGATGCCTAATCACATTTAGGGAAAATTATAGACCAACAACAAGCCACGCACTTTGGGCACAATCCCTGAAGTCAATGAAAATTTGTTTACACCCTCAGCGATATCTGACAGTAAAGGAAATGTTCAGATTGTTTTAATAAAATGTTAGGCAGAGAGTCAAAAAGCCCAAACCCTACACCCAGTACCAGAAAACTAAGGATCAGCAGCCAAATCCTTTCCTTTATTGTCGGTCAGAGGCTGGCACAGCAAGTTCAGCAACAAGCATGACTGAGCAGTGGTAGTGCCTGCAGGACTTCCTCGCTTTTACCTCCTTGCTCAAAAAGATGCCCCATTCCACTTTGAACCTTGGGTAAAGCTAACCAGGCTGAGCTGTCAGCATGACTCAGCAGCAGTCACATCCAATTTTCACATTTAGCTTTTGAATCTCGTGCTCACAGTTTACCACTACCATTACAGGTCTCTTCTAAGAAACTTTATCCAAGATAAAGACACTAAACACAGCCTATGCATTACATCTAGGTCCATAACACAAATACAGTTACTTCAATTAAATCTGAGAACTGAAATAAAATGCAAACTTGGTGTACCTATAAATCTTACAGTCTTCACACACACAGACACTTTTTTCAAAGGAAAGTAGATTGCAGCTGGAATTTTCTGCTATTTGGGCTTGTCTTCTATCACTTCTTGAAAGATTTGTATCCCCTTACCTTTGGAATGTAAAACATTTATATTAAAAAAGCTATCATGTGGAATGGCTGGCATTTTTGTAAGCTTAAGAAAAGCTTTATTTAAAAAATTACAGTAAAGATGTGTGAACGTTAAATTTATGGAGGCAAGAGGAGATATTAAACATGCCTTCTTGATAAAACTTGCACACAAATAAAGCGCAATTGGTTTTGGAAGTATTTGTGTCTTCAACTAAATTTGTCTAGGAAGGAGTTAAGTTTTATTTCAGGAGGCAACATGATACATCAAAGTCGGATAAGACATTTCTTTGGCAGAGGAAAATGAATAGTTCTACACAGGAGAGTTGTAGCAATTACACCAGGGTGAGGCTTTTACTCCTTTGCAGACACAGACTCTCTCAAATACGGAAACTCTCTGCACCTGAAATTCAGGCTCCAGTAACAGGACAGATTCCCTAAAAAGTAAAATCAATATCTATGAGAAAGTGGGGGATTCATACATTTTAGTATTTATATTAACAGTAGTTCCTTCCTTTTTGCAAGCTTCACCATGAATTAATTTATTCTAGAACAATCAAAGAAAAGAAAAAAGACCCCCTCAAGCAGATCCAATTTTTACTCTTGTGAATTCAAGGTTTTCCTACGTTTGCAGGTCTGCCATTCAGTCATCCAGGGTAGACAAGATCTAAACTGGTGATGTAAAGAGCAAGTAGAAGAGAAAAAAAAAAAAATCAGGACATTCTCAAACATCTCTCTCACTATCTTCATATAGCACAAAGTAGACAAAACAGGACCCAGCTGACAGCATTTATCCCTTTGAAGGTCAGCTTTAATAGAAAGAGCTACTGTAGCTACCTCAAAAGCCTGTGAAGCATTTTTTATGGAGGAGGCAGACTGAACTCTAGAAGGTAACATGAAGACACAGCCGTGTTCTCAGCCGGGGAGCCGCCCCCATGGAAATATGCCTCAAATATGCTTCAAAGCGAACCTGCCCTGCACCTGAGCGTTGCCGGTCAGGTTGGTGCAGTTCCCAGTCTGCAGAGCTCAGAGAGAAAGGGAAACATCTAAAGCTCCTTTGCCGTGACAGAAAAAGATGAGTTTACATGATGAGTCATCTCTCTCCCAGTACCTCTTCTGTTTGACAACAGAGTTGAGCCAGCTAATGCTGACTTTCCATGGCAAAATGCCTGACGTGAAGAAATTAAGCTGGCTTTGTTTATGGCTGTTTAATTTATTGGGTCACAAGGTTCCTGAAGTAATCAAGAACCCATGGGGCTGTTCGAAAATAGCTAATGCAACAGGCACAACACAGGAGAGAAGGTTCCTTTGCAAGTACACACCATTTGAATTTGCTTATTTTTAACTGAAAGATGACTTATAGCAGCAGCAAAGTGAAAAAGCACACAGTAACTATGGGCAGCTCTGCCAAGTGAAATCCAGGCTTAATGATCCAACTATTACCAGGGTCAAAAAAAATAAGGCTTGCGTTTGAAACAAACCTGGTCCTCTTTATGAGGTGAGGTGGACTTGGAGGGGGGCAGCTGGTACTATTTTGGAAAAGTGCTGCTAAATATCAGAAAGAGTTGCTTCTTCTAATTCGAAATCTGATATTCTGCTTCTGTAATTTCCTTCATTTTAAGGCACAGTCTGCTAAATTGCAAGACATATTTACATACTATATGGTTTGCATTGCCCTAGATGGAAGAAATTAAGTTGTTAACCAGATTTCCAGTACTCAGCAACTGAACAACCCAACAGAAGGGGAGATGCAAACTAAGCTGTAGGTAGAAAGCATAGTTTAAAAAAAAAAAAATCCAAAGCAAAGATTAGTATCTCCACCTTCTTTTGTGAAGTGGTAGTTCTGGCATGTCTGTCACCAGACTGAATTGGAAGGGGAGGTTCCATGTGAGACAGGTTTGTTTGTGGGAAGGTACTACTACGGAGGATGATGCAGATGGAATTGCCTTCTCACAGTGCATCTCTATGCTGGAAGTTCAACTGCCATGAGAACACCTCAGACAAACACTATAAATTCAATCAGAAATGGACTCACCAAATTAATGGAGACAGATCAATCAGTAGCTATTAAACGCAATAGTCTAGGTACAGTTTTTTTTGCCAAAAGCTGACAAGGTGTCCCAGAGAAAAGATCACACTACAGATCTTTCATTTCTTAAGCTGTTTTCTAATCATCTGTTATTAAACACTGTTTGAAACAGGACACAAAGTTAGGCCAATATTTTAACCAAGTCAGTAGATAGGAGGACACCTTTGCTGTCAACCCCCGGTTTAAAATAGGCATGGTCAAGTATACAATATATGCCAAAGGCAGGCAAACAGCAGAGCTCCTGGCTCCCAAGTGAGCCAGAAAAGCAATTTTATGCATGGAGTGCTCTAAGTATATTTTTTTTTGTAGCTCTACTAGCAGTAATGAAACCCCTGTGTTTGGGTGATCTTTTGTTTCTTAAACTGTCTCCAAAGGATAAACAGGCCCTGGATTTCACCACATGAAGTACAGTGCATCCCCTTTTTAGTGACATTTTAGTCTATGAAACGTGAGTTTAATGAGAGAAAATTCCTTTCAGCCCAGTCCAGTGTTACACATAGTTCATTTTTTCTACTTATACCACAACCCATAGTAATAGATAACAATTAACCATATGAACAAAAATACCACATTTTTGTCTTCCTGAACTGAAGGAAGAGCAACAGTCACATCAAACTGAATGCTGAAAACTGCTATCAACATTTTCAAAAAACGTCTACCAGGGTTTAAGAGTTACTTTTCTAATCAGGACAGCTACAGAGGACTGCTGTAACTATGGCATTTCCCGCTTTGGACTGTGGCAAGGCATAAGAACATTTTCAGCTATTTTCCTCTTGCACATTTCACATCACTAAATAAAAAAAAAACACAAGCTCTCTAAAGGGCTCGGTGCAAACGCCACCTCATGCCACATCCCCCTGCAGCTGAAGTCTATTGATTTTTCCAAATGTGTCCTTCTTGCTGGGGCAGATATGAACAGCCGTACAGGAAAACTCAGCGAAGGTTTTATGTAATCCCAAACACATGACAGATAAACACAATACCAACTGTTGGGAAAAGACAAGGCACTGTTGGTTTCTACCTTTTTAGTGGAGTTCCATTCGGGACATGCTGCCTACTGTCACAGTGGAGAATGTCTACCTCCGTGTGCGTTTACCACTTGAAATTTTATATGTTACTATTTTATTACTGCTTGAGGGCAGATGATAGCTGGAGGCCAGCACCTGGAAAATGTGCTCATGCAAGTATTTGAATTAGCATCCGATCATTTCTGCCAGGAAGGAGGTGGGAACAGGCCCAGCTGTTAAGCCTTTCCAGAGTGTATCTGGAAATGATACACACACCTGGTGAAGCTCTCAAACACTCTCTGGTGTGCAATCCACAGCCTGCCACAGGGTAATAACATGGCCACATTCCCTCAGCAGCTCAGCTCTGCTGTGCGCATGGAAGGGAGGATGCCCAAAATCCAGGGATAGTACTGGAGGCAGAGAGGGAGTTTGCAGCTCGGCTGGACTGGAGCTGTTCTAAGCTGTGCTGCCGGCATACCATCTCCCTGAGGGAGCACATCATCCTGCTAGATCTTCCTAATATCTGCCAGTTTTGTGCCACTGAGGAGCTCCTTTAACCAGGGCAAAATTCTTAATCCACACATTCCTATCCCTGCTCCTTTTTATAGCCACTGCAGCAAAATGTAGACCACACAATAGACTGTCCCCATGTTGCTTAATGACAAAGCACAAAAAACTTTGTGGAAAGGAAAAAAGAAACAACAGGCTAACTTTAAGCTGTCAATGACTGTCTTCTGCATAGCTAACAATGTGGCAAGAACAGACCAAACTAAATGACCATGAAGCCCCAGGGCTGAAATTACTGGAAAACAAGAACTCAGTTGTCAGTGTTCGTTGATATTTGCCAAAAAAAAAAAAAAAAAAATCACTAGGTCTTACTAAGTGACTGTAACAAAAGGTTTAAGTAGCAGCTTATCTGAATTGTTTCCCCTTCTACAAGATCTCAAACTCAATTGAATTATCCCTCTGTAAAATATCACAAGGACACAGATAGAAGACAGGTAGGGAAACCCATGGATTGCATTTTCTACCCCAGCATTCCCCACACAGCCACAAAGACCTCAACGGACTTAGGCAGACTATCAGGAAGTCACAGAAACTTGGTTTTCTCTGCCTTTCCTACTTTGACATCACAGCAGAGCCATCTGCTAACACCTGCGGAACACATCGGACTAATGCTGGGGCAAGCTCTGTCCAGAGAGCAAAAGCCTTTTCATTTCTGGTTGAGTACTGATGTTTACGCAGGGACTTCACTGCACTGAACCACAAGCTCATTCTCCCTCACCCCCCATTTAGTCCTCTGCAGTTAAAAGGCCTTTACAGTCAATTGTCTTAAGCTCAAGGGAGAGCTCAGGCTGCAACTTGGAAAACACGAACTGCCCTGTCCAACAAAACCATTTCACAGACTCTGATGCCTGTTGGCTTTAGTAAGGGAGCAGCATGGGGCAAATCAGAAAAACCTGAAACATCACACTGAGATAAGCAACTGATCAAACTGTTTCATGCACCACAGTGACCTCACAGAGCAGCTGCTCTGTCAAAAGGATTTGAGGCCAGTTGAGGACAAGTTGTAAAACTGGTTCAATCTCTATCATGTCTGATTTCAGGTTCAGCATCTGCCCAAGGCCCGGGGAAATGCTTTGGCTCAGCTGCCTTCAATTTGTCTTCATCACCATCATTAATACTTGTTTCCTCACTGGAATGAACATAGGGATGATACATGCTGAATACTCTTGGCACAAAAGCTACAGTGAGTCATCCACCCCCCGATGCCATCACAAGGCATGATGCAGCTCACACATGCTGTGCCTCTGAGCTGTTTTGAAACTTTACGTCCAGTGAAGGACTTTTTATTGCTTACAGCCCAGCAGCTGTATTTTAACTAAGCAAAAGACTACCTGGAGAGAAAAACGCGCAGCCAAGGCCGCTGGGAAGAGCCCAGTGCTGGAGGCACTCCGGCTGGCACGAACACGCTCTCCACGCAGCTCCCTTCGTGCAAGACAGCACTGTGCTGCTCCCCTTCTCACACAAACTGTTCTTCTGCTACTTTTGCAAAATTGTGCCAACTGTAAAGAGCACAGCTTACACCAGCCTCCGAACCGTGCAGAGCAAGGTACAAAATGTCTGCTTGAACAGTTAACGTTCTGAAGTATTTAGGCTCAAATCTATGGAGAGGAGGAATTAAAGTGTTTAGGAGAAACCCTAATAGTATTTAATAGTATTTTGGGTTGATCTCTTAGATCCAGCAGGAGCTGTTCCACTGCCCCAACAGCTCAGGCACTGCTGAGTAATAGTTTCCCTGCCCTTTGGCACACTCCAAAAAAAAAAAAAAAAGTCTGCTCTACCTGCTGCTGGCAACATCCCAAAGAAGATATTCATTGGCACAACTGAAAGGCTATCATAACTAAGTGCATTCTCCATTTTAATGTCACAGCTCAATTTTGAAAAAAAAAAAAAAAACAACCAAAAAACACCCAAACAACAAAACAAACAAACAGAAAAAAACCACCCAAACCAACCCTAAATAGATGCACCAGGCAGGTAGGAATCTCTTCTCCTCCTTTCCAAGGGAGCCAAGCCCAGCTGCAGGCAGCCCAGCCTGCATGAAGGTGCGTTAACCAACACACTGTTCAAGAACTGCTCAAATATTTTAGTGTTCTGGTGTTGCCAATACAGTTATCCTTGAGCACAGCTCAACAATTCTGGAGAAACCCTTAGCAGCTGTTATAAAGCAGGCAAAAATAAAGCCTCTCAAAACTGACAACATGGGGAAGAAATCATGCTTTTTAAGCCCCAAGTATACTCAAGCATAGTTAAGTGTCCGTACAAACCTCCTTACAAACTCTAAGCTCAGCAGCCAGGAACGGGACAGCCAGCAAACGATCTCAATGCTAACAGCTCACACTGCCCAAGCGTTTTATTCCCTTCCCCACATACGTCAGTTGTGCTGCAAATTCCAGTCACTGCTTCCTTTGGGGGGCAGGAAGGCAGACCTAGGCTATAGCTGAAACTTAGCTGTATTACAATGAAGGTATATGCACCACAGCATTTTTCAGAAAAAACAAATCTCTGTTGTTCAAACCTAGAGAAACTATAAAAAAAGACCAGAAGGACTGAGTTGCCTCAAGGTAATTTTACTAGAGATGACCCTAAACCGTATGCTTCAGTGCAGTTAAGATGTAGCCTCAAAAGCATAAATGAGGAAAGGCGGTTGGGGTTGTGTTCAATTCAAAATTAATCATGTTCTGGCAGAACACTGAGGATTTCACATGAATACTCATCCTGGGTTGTATCACAATGTGAAAAGCCATGCAAGTGACAGGGTTAGTGCAATAACATCAGGTGCACCAGAACCAGGAGCATGTTTTTACACTGTAATAAAAGTATAGTTGGAGGAGACTACCTCGGAGCATAGAAGTGAAAATCTCTCAATCCTGGAGCCTAATGAAGAGAACCTATAGCGCCCATAGCAAAAGCATACCAAATACAAGCAGCTTCCAGCTGCATCTCAGTCAGGGTATCCCCTCAGCAGGGCCACCGCTCCCGCTGCAGGGAGAGCCCCACTGCACACACCGCTGCACAACTGCCGAGGGATGTCTGAACCACACCGCATCTACAAGGAAACAATGGCCAAGGAAGAGTATCAAAAAAATGTCAGAAAAATCCAATTCTACCTTCATTTTCACATTCCACACAACTGTGAAAGAACCATCTGCTGCTTAAGAAGTCATCTATATCCAAACAGGATTTTTTTTTTTTTTGCAGTACATTCTTAAAACAGTTGACTGCTGTTGCAGCTTATGACTAATCTGCATCACTACTACAAACCTCCAAAACATTGGTAAATGCCCAGTTTAATGAAGGTAAAATGAGACAAATCCATATGACCTAAAGTCACAGTCACAAACCTTACAGAACATTAATTTGAGGATTTGGGGCTACTTTTGCAGTAGTTAAAGGAATACCAATTCCTTGCAACAAAGGGAATTCACCTTAAAATTACATTGATTTCAGCTACACCTGTTGGTGCTGTAATCTCATCTTCAGTTTTCACTTCTCCCCAAAATACCTTTGAACAACCCTCAAGGCCCAAGAAAAATCAAGTCTCAGTTCTGCCCTTCATCCCCACCCCTGACTGTGTGTGTACAGGGAACATACACCTCTATTCATGAATTCAGAACGATTTAAGAGGCCTTTAAAGCTTTTCATTTTTTACCCAACCAATCTGGAATGCATCTGTCCCCAGATGAGAGCCTGCAGATCCTTCTCCCATGCCCCTAGGGAATGCACTCAAGGATGAATTTTGCAGGTCCTGGGACACTTTGAGGCACCATCACCATCTCTGGAAGTCCCCATTTCCTCACGACACAGGAGCACTCGTGAGATGAACTGAAGCCATGTAGTGGAATCAGTTTACAGCAGAGTCAAACATCTACTTTTGTACCCAAATTATCTCCAGTGTTAAGTGTACAGCTGTACAATTATGCACCTACAGAGACCGTTTCTTTCTGCCCTTAAAGCCCATAATGGATGGCACACCTGCAAGTTCAAGGTACTGCCTCCAGATGTTTAACGACAATGGGGTGGCACAACTGGAACACGGGAGCTCCTATGAGGAGATCCTCTGCAATTATCTGCTAGCTGGTACCGCTATACAAACATATTTAGACAGCTATTTCTGCTGGAGAGACTATGGTAAAAGGGAAGAGCAGTCAGCAGTACCTCTGCCATCATGTTATGTAGGTTTTGTTTAGAACAATGCTGATCTGTGGGTGAGCAGCAGAAGCCCCAGCGAGACACAAACTCCAAACTGAAGAGTGAACACACATTTCAAAGCAGTACCTTAACTCATTTATCTTCAATTTGCATTTCTCTACATCCCATACAGAGTCAAGAAGCTGACACGTTCAGTTCCTCAGAAGCTTTATTTTCATTCAAGCTACAGAAATATAGTACCTTCCAATTTCCCATTATACTTTCTGCATATTTGTACGGCTCAGGGCGAGATGCACTAGGATAACTACCCTGTACATATGGAGGAAGATAAGGCTCAAAAACTAGCTTTATTTCAAAGAATGCCAAACCTTACCAATGAGGCTGGCTCCAATTCCCCGATAACATTGATAGGCACAACATAAGGAAAAAAGATTGATCTAGACTACCTATTGTAAGCAAAATCCAAAACTTCATTACAGAAAGTCATCCAAAGAAACCTTTTAGAAATAACAAAAGTTTTCTACTTTGAAAAAAATAGAAAAAATAGATGAGTCATTTTTGCTTTATATATGATATATTCACACACATACTTTCAAGTATTATTTTCACTATTATCATACTTACATGGCTAGAAATAAAAAACGTGAAAACCCCATAAGCAGATTATTATGCCATAGAAGTCACACACAGTTTTTTATCTGGGTTTAGCAACACCTGGAATTCTCCATGGTATCATAGTGACCAAAAAAGCAGTGACTAGACTCAGTGTAATTCTTCCCTTTATTAAACATAAGGCTTGAAAAGTATCAGGATTTAGAAAGCACAGGCAGTCATAAACCCCACAAATTCACAGCTAAGCTTGTCACACGCTCAGTACTAGTAGGGAATTAAAAAAAAATAGTAAGTCTGAATTACATTTGGTTAGCAGGCAAACTGATACCAACAGACTGACTTCAGCTAGAATGTTTTTACATTTAAGGCATCACACAAAATAACAAGTCACAATCATCATGTGCTCAGCCACAATTCACATTTAGCTCTGGACATCAGAACCTGCTTTATTTCAAAAGAGGAAGGCTAGTAGGGCATCCCATAGCCTTTTGGGAAAGCGCCAGGCAGCCACCAGGCAAGAGCAGAAGTGACCATGTTTTTTATCACAGGGGAAGGAATTTAAGTGCTTATTAAAAGCTTTGCTGCAGTGCCAGAGCTGGATGGCTGAAAACAAGTTCTGGTAGAATACAAAACTTTAAGAGCTAAAAGGCAGAAAGTCTGTTCAAGCAGCTACAGTGGTGAGTGTCCTGCAAAGAGATCAAAATGGAAAGTCTTCAAGATATAATAGCTTCTGGAGCTTCGAAATGATGGAGAGGTCCAGCTGATGCATTCAATAGCCAGGACTTGGACTGGTTTCACACTGCTTGCTAATACACCCTGCACTCCTGCTCTCCAAGTCTAGTTTGGATTGACAGGTATGAAACATCTCAAGGTGAAATACGTATAAACTATTTCCTTACTGGTGATGTCATTTTCGTTTGTCTGCTTATTGCCAAACATGAAAAGGCACAAATTCTGCATTAAAAAAAAGTTTCCTGTAAGACATAACTAAAGCCTACTCACAAAAAAAAAAAATTTGCAGAAACCGCTGACTGTTCTTAAGAGGGCACAGTCATCTATAAGTTGAGTGCTAGGCCATCTGAAAGCTGTATGGGTTTTAACTATTAAGCTCAACTACTTGGTGTAGTACTTCAGTACAGCATGTTCTTAAAATACAGTTTTAAAACCATCAAGCCCAGATTCAAAAGTAAAGCTTCTTGGAAACAAGGGAGGTCACATATCAAAGGGAAGATCCACGTCACTTTACTAGGGTGAAATGCAAGGGTTTTTTTTGCTTTTAGTAAGGGTCCCATGGAGTCCAGAATATTATCTCCAAGCATTTCTGTAGGAAAAGATTCTATTAGGTAGGATGGAAGCTTTGAGCTCAGTCCAAGCTTTGCTAAAAGCTACTATTTCAAGTTCCCAGAATTTGGGTAATGTTAAAAATTAAGTTTCCTGAGCTAGAGACAGCCTGAAAGACAAGACAGCGAGAGTGCAGCAGGACAAAGTGACAATGAAAAGCATTGCACTGCCCAAGACTTACAGGACACTCAGAACCTGTTAATGCACAAATATTCCTCATTTTTTACCCCTTCTTCCCAGGTTATATTTTGGCACGTTTTTACACCTCTCTGAACACAACAGGTTTCTGCGTTCTTTCCTTGCTCTGCTGGTTTTGTACCATACAAAACCACTTCTGAACAGATGCTTCAGACGTTTACTCTTTAGTGTTCTCAGGCTTACTAAACCCACACATTGACAATGACTACCCATTTAGCTGGAAGTTTAATGACACAATATTTTGTACCAAAACTAGATCATTAAACTTAAACTTTTACTGCTTTTTCCTCTTCTGAGCCTGTGGCTGTTTTATTCATAAACAGAATGGAGAGCTCTCAGCTTTCTCCCATAGTATAAGAATACAAACTAAACCACCATAATCAGAAGCGCATTAGTATGCGGCACAAAGTGATTTGCAAGTTGGAGAACACTAGGTTCATGGTCACTTCCTTCTTCTAGCAATGAATTAAAAGCATAGGTCATATTTGATAAAGCAAGTATGTCATTTAATTTTCACTCAAGTCCTCCAGAAGCATTGCAATTGTTATTTGAGCAGTGAAGAACCTCAAATCAACCTACTTGAAGTTTTCATATTACAGTGCAAGTCAGTTGGCTGCTTGAGTAGGCTCAGGCTCAAAAACCTGAGATCATAGGAAAAAAACCTATCAATCACCTTTCCAGATGAACAAGATGCTGATACCCTAAATAATATTCTAGTCAGTCTTGCAGTGAAATTAAACAAACCCAATACTATATACTTCTCACAACAGCACTCAGTTTAATCTCAACGCTCTTTTCGGAAGGGCATCACTACCTATGTTTCTGAAATACATTCATTTTAGTGAGCCTTGTCCCAGAGCTCCCAAATTACACAGACATAGACAATCTCAGGTTACCACTCAGGAAACTGATTCATCTTTATCTTCCCATGCATACAAGCATTACTGGTTTATTCAGAAATATCAAAGCCTTTATAAACACTACTCAGCTTGAGGCTGATGGTATAGAACAGAAACAGTTTGAAGAAATTTAGTTCAAAAAGCTTACTTTAATTGCAAAGATGATTAGCTGATGCAGTAAGCTGGAAAACAGGCAGGGACTGCTGTGTTCTGCTATGAATGGTCCTATTAAACAAACCTGACTTGCTTTGCACGCCTGCAGAATCAGGGCAGGCAACCAGTTACACCAGAATCCACAGAAACCAGCATACAAACAGCTAATAGCTCTCTCCACATCCAACGTCCATCCTGGTTAAAGACCAATACTGAAGGCATAGTATCATTAGCTATACATGCTTAGTGTAAGTGTTTCTATTAAATAGACATAATAACGATCCAGAAGTTAATATAATACCTTTTTAGTATAGTCTGATACGCTGTTTACGACATACATTTCTTAGACTTGAACACTTGCCCGTTTTCTAAGTACACAGAAACACTTCAGTGCCTTAATCAGGCAGATTTAAAAGCCTGATTCAACTGAAGCTTCATTGCCACAGTGACTAAACTTGCTTTAAGGAGTTATCACAAAGATCAAAACCCCAATAAACATCTGCCTCTAAGTTTAACTGAAGAAAGGCTCTATAGACCTCGCAAGACCTTAAAATACATCACACTAAACCCCAAAAAATTAGCAATAAAAGTATTGATTTTGCTGCATGCTGTTTTTTTTTTAAAGAGTGGAAAGAAAAAGCCTCTCACACTGTGCTCAAAATAAAAAGTTAACTCTATGACCTTCAAAGTTTTCCCCCAATCCTGCCAGTCAAGCAAACTTACAGCTACCACAGCAACTGCACAGCCAATTAAATTTAATTTCATTAAATTTAATTTTAGACACACATAATAGCAGACTATCTAGATCCTCAAATACTTTTATTTTGAAGACACATCTCTAGTGCGCTTTACTTGTACTTCATATAGGAATTAGAAACTTAAAGTAGAATGACTCACTTAAGCGCTTTTAGTATAGTTCCTACCTGAAACTAGATGTCTTTTTGCATACTCTTGAATTTCTTGGTTGGCATAAACAAAAGTCAAAAGAGAAACAATGCAAACCATGATCAATTAGCCCAACCACTAAGAAAAAACAGTAGCCACATCAATATAATTTCACTTTGATTTAGGGTGCTATCTAACAGATTTATTAAAAGTTTCAACAGACTATAGCTCCAGACTTTATCTTTCTTGGAAGACACTACAATAGAAGCCACAGTAGAGACTGCCTCGTCACAAGAGGTACAAATACTTGCTGTATAGATGGAGAAATAAAAGGACAAATCTAGTTGTCTAAAAGACAATTCACTGTACACATTTTATTTACAGTTTTGTACACTGTCTTAATATGAATGGGACCGCTTTTCTACTTGAGCCATTTTAACCAAAGCAAAATAACCTAAGTAATACAAAGTGTTAAAATACAGCATAAGATACAAAAACAGACATACTATTTCTAGTAAGGAATGTAAATTATGGTGTTACATTAAAAAAATCCACAATTATGTTTAGGAAATCACACAAACAGATCACTGATTTGACTGAAATGCATAAATTTGTAGCAAAGCTTTGATGTTACAAAAAAACCAAAAAATTACCAAAGAATGCACAAAATTAATGTTTATTCCACCTTTGTCATATTCCCAGATTATTCACCAAATGTTACATGAGCAAAAACAACTGAAATCAAAATATCACTAATGTTATCAAATAGGGAAAACAAATAAATTAATCTAGCAGCCATCAGCATAGGTTACAGCAAAGACGATGCTGTATAAAAAAATTGCTAGAAAACTGTATGCACCATACTCTTTTCCAAACCAGCAAAATGTTACTGCATACAATGCAAATGTAAAACAGAGTAATTTCCTGCAGGTACAGAAATGCAACTTCTCTTCTGAATATTGTGGATAAACATTTTTTTCCTCTTAATAGTAATGTTTCTACCAAGCTATTACAGAGTGGGCCAGGAAAACATTTATGGATTCAGGGGGTGAAGTGTACTAAAATTCTGATTGGTAATGGTTACTTCAGCCAAAATAGAAGAAATTGAACACAGAAGTACAAGACAAAGGCGAATGAGACTTCTCACAAATCTTAGCAACACTTAGATGGAAATCAAATTTAAACGTAGTCCACTCTGCTTTTGAAGAGGCTTTGGTTCAGCTCCCAAATCTCGATTGCTTGACGCAGTCTCCTATGAAAGAATACTCAGAAGGTGTCTTCTTAAACAACAAACCTATTTTTAGTGGTGGAGCCGCTCTTAGTAGCTGTGTCTGCATGGGACTGATAACCAATCACTATCTTTGGAGGAAGTCCTAATCTTTCCTTGTATACTCTCCTGGAGAAAAGAAATAGAACAACAGTTTAAAGCAAATCCCTCAGGAATGAATTAGGAACAGGACACCTGCTTTTAAGATGTGCTGACACCTGCATGAAAAATAGTTGTCTATTTCAAAACAACTTCTCAGGTATGAAGAAAGGACTTGAAACAGGATTTTTCTAGCTTATTGCATCTAAAATCAGCTTATAGTTCTGTATGAAAAATGACTTACCATATAAAATAGGAAACGCTCTTGCCAAAAAATAATTAACAGGCCTACGTAAACGTAGAACACAGATTCCACTGCATTTATGTGAATATCATTAATGAGCAAGCTATATTCCCACATACAGAAACAAATCAGCTTTGAAGAAGTCCTCATCCACAATTCCGGAACTACTGAGATGATAAAGTCACCTGAACCAAATAAAACAGCAATTGACTGGGACAGGCAGTTTTCATCACCATACACACCTCAGTTGCACAGACTTGCTGACTTTTCTTTAACTAGTGATAGAAAGCAGACCTGCACCTCCTCCAATTCATTACAGTACTGGTCATGGGAAGCTACTCAACAGGAGCTTTAAGAAAAATCAGCTTGGATCTTATGCCTTGAGAAAGAAGGAGCAGTACCCACCTTACACATACTGTGTTTCTTCACACAGAGTGAGAGGCAAGCCACTAATGCCTCTACAGTGGAAACTGACTAAATCACAGAACAAGCCTGTTCAACTGCAGATTGTTAACAAAACTACANTGAAAAAACCACAAAAATTGTTTGGTTTTTTTTTTTTTTTTTTTTTTTTTTTTAAAACTTACCCTCATCACAATGGAGCAGTTCACAGGGCCATAGCTTACTCCACTTTTAACTGTTAAGTAAAAGCTTGATGTATTGCCTTTGGAATTACAGCAACATGACAGCAGGTAGTCAACATAACTTACCTTAGTCATTGTGTCAGTCAGTTTGCAAACTCTTAACTTTTTTTTTTTTTTTTTTTTTTAAAGTTCTTTAGGGAAGTCACCACTAGCCCCTCCGNCTCAGCTAAAAGTTAATACCATTCTCTCATGCATCCTTGAGGGAGCTGACTATGCCCCTCCCCTCTGCTCTCATGACGCCCCACCTGGAGTACTGTGTCCAGCTCTGGGCCCCCCAAAAAGGACATGGACCTGCTGGAGCACATCCAGACAAGGGCCACAAAGATGATCTGAGGGCTGGAGCACCTCTCCTATGAAGACACACTGAGAGACTTGGGGCTGTTCAGCCTGCAGGAGAGAAGATGCTAGGGCCTTTTAGTGGCTTTCCAGTACTTAAAAGGGACCTCCAGGAAAGACAGGGAGGGACTCTATCAGGGAGTGTAGTGATAGGACAAGGGGTAACAGTTTTAAACTGAAAGAGGGTAGATTTAGATGAGCTATTCAGAAGAAATTCTTTACTGTGAGGGTGGTGAGACAGTGGAACAGGTTGCCCAGAGAAGTTGTAGCTTCCCCATCCCCGGAAGTGTTCAAGGCCAGGCTGGATGGGGCTTTGAGCAACCTGGTCTAGTAGGTGTCCCTGGCCATGGCAGGGCAGTTGGAACTGGATGATCTTTAAGGTCCCCTCCAACCCAAAACATTCTATGATTCTATGCCTACTAGGTTTGATATAAGGTTATTCTCTACTAGCAGAAGATGTGTAACAGTTCTGTTTGTTTATTGTTAAACACTTACCTTTCAATTCTGAACATTATTACATAATAAAATTGCTAGTATATGGCAGACCCCACCAGATTCTTAAAGGCCCAAATGAGGAATGTGTGAAGAGAGCCACCCAAAAGGTAGTGTTAGCAAGCTACTATGCCTGACAGTTAAAAGTCTGGCCTACAACAAATGTGCTAATCTGGGAAGATAACCTACGCAAACCAATGAAAATACGTAAATGGCCTACAAGGGCTGAATTTAACAGCAAGTAATCTTGAAGCATCAATAATACAGCATAAGAGTCCACCATCTTTAGCAATACTTGCTAAATAGCAGATCAACAACATACATTTTCTATAGTACAGACTCGCAATAATCTGGCATAACTACTGTTGCTTACTGGAACACTACAACATGCTATTACACATGTCAAATAACCCATGAAACTCAGCATTATTTTGTTTGATTTGTACTTAAAGACAAAATGGTAGGAAAACCTCTATACAGTTTCACAGCACATCACTGTCCAACTTTTTTCAAATATAAGGACATCCTTGTGAGCTTAAGATTTATAGCTCCTTTCCTCTTATTTGTAAGCATCACCCTCCTGAGAAAAATCTTAGCAATGGTCTGCTATTACGGGCTAGCCACCATCATAAACTGGCATGCTGCAACAGAATCTACACTATCTACAGGTATCACTGTGAAATGAAAAACTTCTGCCAATGTTTGTGTCCAACTCTTCATTATTTCTAAACTACAGTGAAGGCAATGCAGCAGTACAAAGAAGTTATGAACATAAGCCTGTATAAGAAAACCTACGCAATAACAAGTAATTTGGCACTGAGTTATTTAAACTTGGCATACAGCTCTCCACAGGCTGTATTTGCCTGAAGCGCATTCTCCGTCAAGTTTGCTGGCTTTAATGCATCGTTATACTTCATATATTCAAGACACCAATCACATTACTTACCCTATATGCGTAACAGCATCCCTGTTTTCACATTCAGTTGTCCATATTGCTATTTTATCACCCTTAGTTCTAACGTTAACAACAGCACCACACACATCATCACTGTAGTCATCAAACGACTCCCCAATAAGGCACAGCAGCTACAAAACAAAGATTAACCATTAAAAGTGGCAGTTCAAAGTCAGAATCATGCTCCATAGGCAAATACTCAGCGTACACAAAGGACTGTATTACATTTTACAGGTTATAGCCACTTGCCATACAGCAAATCTTTTCTGTTTATTGCAGTATCTTCTTGAAGTTCCAAATGTTACATGTGAATGCAAACTCAGTTGTAGTAGGGTATCTTCCTCCTATTTTGAGTTTTCCATCTCTCCTCCTGTCCCAGCAGCTACAAGTTCTGCCACAGTTGATCATTTACGTAGTGTTGCCTCCCACCCCATCCTCCCAATCCAAAACCAGGTAAGAACTAAAAGAATTCATTCTTCTTTCTGAAGTATGTTTAACACAGGTAGACAAATCTCAAATTTTAAGTGTTTACATTCATTATCTAGGAAGAACCTGCAAAGAACTATTTGGGCAATGATGTCAGCTATGTAAGGTCCAGCCTCAATTCTGAAGTATATTAATTGCAAATCAGTTGTAAGTCAGACTGCAACTTAGATGAAAAGTGCTATCTAATGAAGTGTTACTTCCTATCAACACAACTGGGAAGCTTCAGAGTTCCCACAGACTCTAAAGTGGGAATCAGTCCTCCTGAACAGCATGTAATGCAAGTGCAACAGTACAAGCATACAAGTAACACAATGTTCTTCCCCCCCCAGATTTCTAATGGTGAAGCTTGGAATTGGCAAAGGTGGTATACTTCAGGAACAGCAGACTGAGTTAGGGTCACGTCCCTGTACAGCATGTTAACTGTGGAAGTGATATTTAAAATCTTCAACTTGCAACTTGTAAAACAAGCTATTTTCAGATATTCAAAACAGAGAATTCCTTGTGGTTAAGACAGATTCATCTAGTCCATGTTAAATTAAAAATCCTTCTGCACACTGAAGTATTAATCTCTAAATGGATGCTTGTTTACTTCACTTGCACAGTATGTTAAAATACACCGCCATTATATCAACTTTCCAGAATCACTTATAACATTTGGAAATTCAACACACTTGCAACTCTTTGAACAAAGCAGGTCTTTCAGTACCCTTGAGAGCTGCAAAGGCTGACTTCATCAAGGAAATAAAAAAAGGACAAAGCGTGCTATTGAATAGTTCAGGTATAACTACGCATACTTTTAATGTTACACCCAATTGCAGGCTGCACACATTCACTGAGTAGTGAAAGCCATAAATGTTGACATTTAAGTACACACAAACATTCAAAATATCAACAGCCTTAGTACATATACATGCAAAGCATATACCATGCTTAATAAACACTACAGTCAAGTACATTCTTCATGAATGCTGCACAACAGGGGAAAAAAGTCTTCTCAAATGAAATTTAGTTTACAGTTATGAATGGTAAAGATCATTAGATTATCAAAATTTGTTCCAAAGAGGAGTGAAAAAGGAAGAAGTTTTGATTTTTATTGGAGAAAGTTGGTTACAAATAATTACTGGAATTGAAGTGACAGGGTTGTTTTAGAGTACATATTCCAGTCACCTGGGTATTTGGGCTCTGTGCCATTGCTTGCAGCTAAACAAAAAGCAGAGCCCTCTACCCTTAAGTCTACACAGACTATCTACATGTTTCCAATCCATATGTAATGGTTATTAAGAGTCAGAAGGACTCATGTAGGCATCTAGGGGCAGAGGCCAAATGCACACAGCAAGACATTTATTTACTTATGTGCAGTCATATTGCCTAGTAGTATAATAGTCATCATCCTTTCTTCAAATCACTACTACAGTGACTAGGAAGATCCTAATAGCTAGGGCATTTTGGACACCTCTGCTTTGATCCTGAAAGGCCAGGGTACCCCTTTCAAAGGGGTACAATACTTCTTGCCTCTCATACAAGCTGGGAAAAAAGATCAGAGATTTGATAAGACTGCTTTGCATTGTGCTGCCTGCAAACCATGCCCCTAAAACCCAGATGACGCTAGACTTTTAGGCTATTCTGAGACAATTCATAGACAGCACAGTTGTATCCTTTTCTACAACACATTTACTGCAGCCCACAATCTCTAGAAGTATATTTACCATTCAAATATTCTATTCCAAAAAGGCAACAGCAATGGAAAAAAGTATTTTTATAGTGCACAGGAAGATTGTGCTATTACTTGCCTATCCTAGTCTTAAGATAAGTACAGAAAGAATAAAAATCTGAAACTCCTTTGTTTCAGCAAGACAGAAACATGAAAGCCATTTGCTTATAAGAGTATTTGTAAAACAAATTGTTACATTTAAGTAGCTAAATTTGGGAGTCACATTCGAGACAAAGTGTTATTTTCCCAGTAGCTTGACAGCTATCCTGTACATGCCACAGGAAAAGGTTAATCTGTCCTGTACAATTATCTCTATTGCTGTCCATTATAAGAAAGTATTCAACAGAGTACAACTACATTGAACATCACTACTGAAAAATCACATTTCAAATACAGCCTGTCAATAAAAACTTACAGGACACTGCGCTGCCAGAAGTTAGAAGTCAAGAAGGCACACAGAAAGAACAAGCCAGTTAAAATATTAAATACAAATTTAATATTCTTCAGTTGAAACTTGTAAGGCCATAGTGCTTACTGTCTCTAGCCAGAAGCGATCAAGGTCACTTCGTCTCTGCTGTTTGTTTAGTGTAATTAGCCATCGTCCTCCTCGCTTGTTTTTCTCATCTTCCCACATGGGTTCAATCCCATCCTGCAAAGAACAGCCAGAAGTTAAATCAGACTTGATCTGTATTTTTCCTAAAGAATAAGCAAAAGGCCAGTGATAACTGAAGTAGTAACTTAAGAAGAAGGCGTGTAGTTTAAGATACATACCTGTCCAGAAATAGTGCCTCACACCAATACCAAAGTTCCAGAACAGCTTAAGAAGTGCACTTTTTCTGATGAATTTTTATTTCTACAGAAGACTCACAGCCCTGGTAAAAGTCTTGGCTATACAACATTACATAAAAAAAAACTGGGGGAACAGGCAAAGTCAAACATCCACTTTGCCCTGTATGAAACCAGATAAAAGTAGCAGCTACATTCTGGAGTCCTTATTTTAAGTCTTGGATTCATTGCAACACTGATGAAGTGCTTCACTCATGCATAAAGATTACCTCACCGAAACAGACACCCTTGGCAGTCTACCTCAATGACTTCCTGCACACACAAGGTGAGAATAAGGTTTTAATTGCCAGGGCCACAAAAAATCAACACACTATTTAGAAGCAAGTTGCATTCTGATTCACGCTTTACCAATGGCTCTGCACTGAATTAAATGACTCTGGATGCACTGATCCAGCAAGGCAACCAGCTGCCACTCCCATATATCGACCAGCTACAGTGCACTTCAGGAAAGAGTCATTAAAAAAGCAGGTAACCGTCTAGACAGAGAAATTTGGGTAAGAAATGCCTATTGAGAGCTGCATTACAGAACTTTGGCTGAAAACTAATTAAGTGTTCAACATGCAGGATGGAGTGGTGTCAGCTCACTTTAAATTTAACACACTCACTGGCAGCTGCACAGCTCAAACTACTTCATCACCTTTAAGAGGAACTCTTACGAGGTCACAGTTGAAGGACAACAGCAAAAGATTGCTCAAAAGCCAGCAACAGTTGCCAATTCTGTACACATTCCACGCATTTAAATAATTAAATTATTGCTGGTTGATGATATACAAACAACAGAATAGAGACACCATACTTAAAACACAATTAGGATTCATGCAAAAACATATAGCATAATTCACAGATATCCTAACCTCTGAAGGGCCTTCTTAAAATTTACTAGCAAGGTTCCTCAGTCACCTAAAATATTGTTAACTTCCCAAACCCAAGGCTTACAAACTATGTATGCTGTCTACAGGGGAGTCCCAGACAGTAGCTAGGTTTTATAAGCAAAGCACCAGTACTTAGGGCATTATTTAATCCAGAAAGGAAGCTGTATGTTAGAAGCACTTCAGAGAGGTTAGGATTTAATTTAGAGTTCCAGTTCAGATGTCCACTCCATACAAGGCAGGATTTCATAGAATCACAGGATGTTTTGGGTTGGAGGGGACCTTAAAGACCATCCAGTTCCAACTGCCCTACCATGGCCAGGGACACCTACTAGACCAGGTTGCTCAAAGCCCCATCCAGCCTGGCCTTGAACACTTCCGGGGATGGGGAAGCTACAACTTCTCTGGGCAACCTGTTCCACTGTCTCACCACCCTCACAGTAAAGAATTTCTTCTGAATAGCTCATCTAAATCTACCCTCTTTCAGTTTAAAACTGTTACCCCTTGTCCTATCACTACACTCCCCGACAGAGTCCCTCCTCATCTTTCCTATAGTCCCCCCCTTTAAGTACTGGAAGGCCGCTATCATGTCTCCCTGGAGCCTCCCTCCAGGCTAAACAACCCCTGCTTCATGTACACTTTCTCAGAAGCATTTCCTATTCACTAATCTGAACACTTCCTCAGCATGCTTTAAGTGTCAGTGTTGCATACAATTTTTTATTTTACATGTAAGTAATATGGCACACTACTGGTGGTAGTTAAAAATTAATTATAGGAGCACTGTGCAACTGGCTAGTAGTGCTCCTAAAGAATACTGAAGAACATTGCAGCCTCCCATAGAACTGACATTTTAACTTATTTCATGTCACACCAAGTAAGTGACAGCTGGAAAATCTTTCATATTATAAAAATTATTGAGACTTAATTATTTGCACAAGTATTTCAAACAGAATGAAGACAAACATAGCAACAGATTAAAATGTACTGTCTGTGAAGTGTGTTAAAGGAAGTACTTGCATTTTCAGAACTAGTGACAGCCTGATTTTTCAGAGGGCCTGTGTTTCAGACTTCCTAAAAAAATGAACACCTTTATGACATTCCCAACCATGTTCCTAAATATCAGTAGTGAAATATTTGGACAGTGTCTTGGTGAGTTAGGAAACCATCCATCGACATCCATAACTGAAGAAAAAAGGTTAGCAAGCATACCTTAAAGAGCGAGTAGTCACAACCGGGCATTAAATTACTAGAGAGCTGGATATGGTTGTATAAACTATTGGAGGGAAAAAAGCAGAATTAAAAATTAAGCATTATTTTTAGGTACAAAATTCTTAAAGAATTTAAGACATATGACTGAATAATATACAAAAATTAAAAAGCATTAAAGTTATTTCAGAAGCAACCCTATTTCCTAAGTATTTTTCAGCAGTATAAAAGTATTAGCTTTAAGATATTCTGGGTTTAAAGAAGCAGAATGGAAACTGGTTTATGAACACTTGCTAGGGTCCTATACAATATTTTTCCAGAAATACCAATGCCTCTTTTAAACCTAGTTCTAACAAAGTTATTAGAAACATAACTCACTGAACTTTCATGGCAACAAGTTCTGTGTGCATGTGTATTCTGTACATATACATATATGGAATAAGGATAATCGTTTATATTTCTACAGCTAGTCTCTCTGCAGAGATGTTCAGAGAAATATTCAACTTTGTTATTTAATACAATACTCTAGGGATAAAGGCTGTAGACCCGATAACTCAAATTGAAATAAGGACTCAAAAGGCAAGAACAGATGACTGAAACAACAAAATATAAAATACATACTCCAATTGAATTTACAACTATGCAATTCAGAGCAAAAAAAAAAAATAATCAAAGGAGTACACATAGTGTCTCCTCCTCTAGCAAGAAGATAGATTTCCCCCCCGCCCTCTGCTCTGAAGTTCAGACTTCGGAAAAAGTTTGCACATACCACAGTAAGCTGTAGTCCAAGACCAACTAACATGCAGGCATGGTCCAGCCCCAGAAAAAAATTAATTACTGCAATGGTCTAACAATTAGAATTCAAGCATAGAATGGTTTAGGATGGAAGGGACCTTAAAGATCATCTAGTTCCACCGCTCCTGCTATGGGCAGAGACACCTCCCACTAGACCAGGTTGCTCAAAGCCCCAGCCAGCCTGGCCTTGAACACTTCCAGGGATGGGGCATCTACAACTTCCCTGGGCAACCTGTTCCAGTGCCTCACCACCCTCATAGCAAAAAAAGAATTTACAAAGCCAGTTACAGATTTACCAGCTTCCCTCTTTAAGTTTACCTTAATATTTTCTCCCCAAAATAGCACACTTATTTCCCACTCCGACCACAGTGGAAGCGCGACTTCTCAAATCTTGACTGATGACAACCAGATTAAGCACTTTTTAATTACCCAGACTATCTTGGCTATTGGAGCTCAAAAAACTCACCCTTAACCAACTTCAATAGTGAGTTCCAAACAATTTAGCCCCCCATCACATACCCCAAGATTGCAAACTATGGTTCACTCAACTATCAGTCACCCCCCATAGTAGAAATGGGAAAGCTGGTTACAAGCACAGAACCCTATTCCCCTCTCTCTGACAACTACACTGATAAATACTCGTTCAACAGTTTTAGTATCTTTTTTTCCTTTCCTCTTGGTGCTAATGAGTCACTGATGGGTCTCATTATTCTACTAAGAGACAGCACCCCTCCCTTACTGATCACATCCAAGGGAAGAACCCTACCACTCAATGTAGCAAGGAAGATCAAGTATATAATGCATTTTTTCACCCTCAATTTCATGCTACTTGCATTTTATCCGTACTTCATCATTATGGCAGGCAAAATCTTCCAAGTAAGTCACCTGAATCTGACTGAAGTAGGTGTTTGGAAACCACAGGCCTACCTTCAAAGGCTTTGTTCTTGCTGTTTGAGCCTAATTGCTTCGCAGACCTTCAATTTAGAATGAAGGTAGTTTCTTCTGTAACCTCTAACAAACTTTCAAGGATGCCTTTAATCTGCATCAGTCTCCCAAGTACCATGCTCCAGATTCAGCCACTCTTGAACACTTGAAGCCAGCTGCTTGGGAATTTAATCAGCTAGCAAAATTTGGGGCCAGGGAAGTGACAATCAGTTAGTTACAAGAATTTACAGGTTCATGTTGCTATGAGATAGCTCCTGCACAAATACAATTTTCTACATGTATGTCATGTACATATGAATATAAGCAGTGTTGCAGTGTTAACAGCAAGACAATGTGCATTTAAAGCATGAAAAACTTTTCTTCAAAGGTTACATTCCACCACATTCTGAAGAATGGGGTAGACCTCACCTTCAATTTTGTAAACATTTCAGATTATACCCAAAAAGTTGCAGTTAACAGAGTACTTCAGAGTACTTCTGATTTTGGCATAAGCTTTGCCAACATATTCCAGGATAATTATGCAGATTGAAAAAATCTTTACTTACGCCCAAAAATCTTCAACAGTATCAAACTTTGAAATAAGACGAAGATTTGCTTGCCAAGTTTTGCTCTTGTCATTTTTAAAAAACCAGAGCGCCCATCTAAAGGAAAACAAAATAATAGCATCTAGAAATGAAGTGTATTAAAAAGGTAATTCATTATTTGCATTGTTTTATCCAAACTAATTGAAAATCTTAAGATATTATCAGCACGGAAGTCAGTTTTCATCAATAAGCTGCATGAGCAACTCAGTTCTCAAATCCAGCTCTTTGCAGATCAACATTATTTGTGTTCCCATTACAAGAATCTCAGCACACTTTGATCAATCTGTTTAGGTAAATATTTTAAATAGTTTTGGAACATTTCTAAGACTCTAAACCTCTAAGCCTCATATGTTTCTCCTTGCTGTCACTGCTAAACTGCAATCCCCTACCACAAACAACTGATTATGGGCTAAAACAACACCAGCTATTCAAACTGGAAACACAGCTCCCTTTCCAGTAATTTCCTTCTAAAGGTTACAAAAGCTAATTATATCACTCCAAAGCTATATATGACAAGAAAGTTTCCCAAGCACTCACATACTCAGAGAGCATAAATGTTAAAAGGGAAGCTGCGTTAAGCTTACTAATGCGAATAATCTTAAAAACCTCCACCAACTTTAACTGTTCCTCAAGTTTTTAAATCTGCATATACAAAGACAAGACTAAATGAAAAATTTTCCATCCCATTTTCTTCATTTTCTCTGCTGAATACAAATCTCAACATGTATTATAAATTGAACCTTTCATACAAAGATGCTCTTTCTGGATCTAAAAAGCGTCGTTTAAAATGCTGGAACAGGATACCCAATGAGGCATTTAACAAAACAGGGTTATTTTTCATTCTGATAGTTTCAGTAGTGTTGAAATCACTCAGGTTAGCACTAGAGTAGATTTATCTTCTCACAGCAGAGTACTTTGAGTCACCAAGCGTCAATCTATAGTTTTGAGACCTTTCCTGCCATTCAAACCTTGTTTTAAAAGTTTACTTTTTTCCAGTAGTAGCCCCACTACCACTTGTAAAGGAGTGTCAGCACCAATTTAATCAAAGTGTTTAGAGGAAAATGAGACAAAGACAACAAGGGAAAATGGGATGCCCACAGCATAGCACTACAGTGCAGAGTGGTTTTCCACACTTGCTTAAAAGTTAGAAAAAGAGTAAGGTGCCACTTGGTAAAAGGTTCACTTTGGGGCAGCACCTACAGTACAACATTAAGCACTGAGCACGCCACATCAGCTCTTCAGCTTACCTGGAGAAAATTACTTCCTAGCTGCTCCTTTTGAAGTATATGCATGCTGCTGGAGTAATTTTCGTGCGCGTTTAAAGGAATTCAACCTGTAACCTTATAATATCTTTACTGCAAAAAGGTAGTTCAAGTTGAGGTTTTCAAGTACCGAGCTTCTTGGTAAAGCCCTCATTGTCTCTATAGCTCAGTAAAAAGCTGAGTAGTAGCTTTTAAAGCTTTTAAGACATACCTGGTTTTGCACTCTGGACACAGAATTTAGTAAGAGGGCTTTGATTATTCAATACCTTTTCTTAACTATACTTTTAACTATCACTCCATGTTTTTCTGGTTTAACAAGAAAAACAAAATACCCTACAGTTTTTTCTCTTACTGACACATTAGTACAGAGGGGTATGCATTTGCACTTAGAGGGTTTCTTCTGCTCTGCTTCCTACAGATAATGAAAACAATATACTGTAGACACCAACTAGTCATATGATCAAGTCTCATAAGCTCTTTGGTTGATTAACACAGCTTCTACTACTTTCACTTCCAAACCGGAAAAAAATTGGTAAGATATGAATAAGACTGATAAGAAATAAGAATGAGAAGTCTATCACTGGCACCTTAATTGCCTGAAGTACAAGGCAGAATGGAAGATCTTCCAGTTCTGCTTGGCAGCAACTTCATCTCAGTGTCAGTCTCTTAAAACACACCAGGGAAAAACAACAAAAGCTCTGCTTGCCTCCAACTATAAGCAAAGTCATGCTCTCTCCAATTACCTGGCTGCACTCTGAAAACGTGCAAAGATTTTCAGCTTCTGTAACATCACTACGTGAAAAGGCTCTAAATTACAACAGGATCAGATATTTCCTCTGCAACCTCACTGTAAAAATCTTCAAAAAAATAAGACCTCTCAAAATGCTGCTAGAAAACATAAGGTAAACAAGAGCTGTAAAGCCACAGGCATTCTTCTATTTTTGGCAAAATTACAATATCACACTTCTGTACTATTTACCTGTTTTGTAGTGGATGCTTAATATACTGTTCAGGGCTGGCAACCTCCTGACTAGGTGCTGGCTCGGTTTTCTCCTCTTCTGAAGGCTGAGGGTTGGGAGTGGTTTCCTGTTTGAAGAAAGGAGTTATTAATCCGTTCCTTCTCAATTTTTATAGAAATAATTTAGTTCTTTGAAGTAAGTTTAAGAAGGCTGAAGCTTAGAATTCCTCTAATTCATCTTGAATTAGGGGCCCGAATCACATCATGGAAGCACAATTTGCATCCCTTTATTCTTCAACATCTGAACAGGTCCTACAGTAAATACTAACTGCAGGAATTTACATTCTGCTGTTCAGTGAATTGCTTCCTATGTCATTTGTTTCCAGAATGGTTTACTTAACATACTTGTCTTATTTTGAAATAGTTTGGAGTGTTATTTCAGAAATACACAATATTCTATGTTATCTAGAATATGTACATCTAAAAATTAATTTCCATAATAATAATTTCAGAAGGAAAACTATTTTTTAATCAGTTTCTAACAAAGTACCATTGGAAAAGATGTACAGGCTCTGTTTATTTAGAAAAATCTGTTATTACAAGTAGGAGACATGCCTACAATTCTCAGGTCTGAAATCAGCTATTACGAGCAGCTCAAAACCAAACCAGTTAAGTAGTTATCTCTGTATTTGCAACATCACTACTAACAAAGCTTCATGCAGCAAACAGCAAAATTTATACTTATTATCAGTTCTCAAATTTCTAACTGAACTAAATGTAATTACACACTGACCACATATTAGACTGATTCAAAGTATTAGTTTTTCAAATCTCTAGAGACAGTGCTAGCATTGTTAAATATACTTTAACACAAAGTGAAAGAATATATTCCCTTTGCATGCAAACCCCCTCAAGCTTGTCTTTCAGTTCAAGAAGCCACTATGTCTGGTTTGAAATTCTAATGCCATTCCTTCAAACCAGGGAACACAAAGCTTTATTGTGAGGCCGAGAATCCCCACCAGTTACCACCATCTCTCCCTAATCTGCAATCCATACTAGAATATTATGGAGACAAGGAATAAGGACTACAGCTCAGTCCCTACAGCTGACACAAAAATGCCTGTACAGCTGACCCTGTGAAAGAAAAAGCACTTCATTAATACGAACAAACACTAACTACAGCAGACCCAAAGGAGTCTAGACATTCCTACACGCAGCAATATAAAAGTAGTACTTAAAAATTAATTTAAACTTTGTGGTCTTCTTAAGAGAACAAAGGGTAGGGGTGGGTTAAGTAATGGTAAATAATCTAATTAATGGAACAGTTTATTCCAGTCTTCCATATTACTCAGTTTATCATCACCTAAGCTGCTGAAAAGTGGAATGGATTCGAAGTGGTAACATAACACTGTTTAACATAGCACTGTTTAACCTTCATAGTCCCAGCTGGCAAACTCTTCTGACAACACCTAAAGGTCTATCTCAATAGGGATGTTCTTTTCATTATCAATATATTTAACATATTAAGTATGCTATTATGTTTTACTTCAGAGAAGTTATACTTTGATGCTTGAAAATAATTAAGTATGCTTTAGTTTAACAGCTACCTAGGAAAAAAAAAATCTCAGTTCAAAAGCTGATTTACATCACATTTAAGAATGCTTTCATATGCTCCAACATTCACAGTGAAAATACTGAAATGCAAAGGCCTGACAGGGGCAGTGACAACTAGAATAGTGCTTTGATTTACACAGTACAAGGGGTAGGTAATACAATTTTCTGCGTCTTAGTAAAACTAAATGCTTCCTGGGAACATCACTGACAAACCCACAGAAGCAGTGTTGAACTATCTGTCAAATCTCCTTCAGTGTAATACTATAAAAAGCTAAACAGGTCTTCAAAAAGCTTAGTTAGTGCTTCAAATTCTATCTAGAATAAAATGTCTAGTGCTAGCCCCATTTATTTTTAAGTTGATGGGATCAAATATACATCTTTCCCTTTCATCACACACAAGAACCCCACAGAACAAATTAAGATGGTCAACACACAAAGGCTGTAAAACACAAAGGAAGCATGTCAATATTTCCTCCTCCAAGTTATTGTTTGTATTTCTACAAAAAGCCAAGCACAGACAACTACAATTTAAGTGTTGCCCCTTTAGGGCCTTCTAACTAGAAGAGTCAGAGATATTACATGTGCAAATACAATAAGCATACAAGAAAAATCTTGTTGATATTTTGGAAGTAAACTAAGCACTAGGTTTTGTGATAAAGCTTGCTTTCATCCACAATACTCCACAGTTGTGACATCTAATATTTACAATTGATTTACAAATGCTATTACACTAACGATTTTTACATCGAATAGACTCACTCCTGACGAATGCAAAGTATCTTCCAAAAATAATTTCACTCGAGAATCTCATTCATGTTTGTTCAGCAAATAGCTTTCAATATACAAAGAACTAATCCTACAGTCTCCCTGGTCAGTCTTTCAGAAGCATCATAACTATATAAACCAGAAGAATCAATACAAAACTACTAAACACTCACAGGGCTATGCCATTTCATAACTTCTAATAGAAGACAACATCATAAAGGATTAAAGTAGCACTTCCAGACAATTAAGAAAACTGCCATGAGCCTCAATACCTGCTCCATATACAGATGGTCACCCTTCACATAGCTACCTGAAAGTCCATTTCTGGACAAATGGAAGACATCTGACTCAGCACAAATTTAGTTAAGTCACCACAATAACAAGTCCCTTAAGATATTTTGAAAGCTACTTAGCATTAATGAAATTCACACTAACCATTACTTCAAGCTCCTGTCTGAAACAGTACATGACAGCTCACCTCCAAGGCCCGGCTATCTATGATCTTGACCCAGGATTATGCCACTCCCCTCAGAAACTAACCCAGCCAGATTTATTTTTTTTTCCTTCAGCACCAGGCTGCTCTTCAAGGACAGGTACAGCTGTACACACCAGAATAAACCTGTAAAAAGGTATAAAGTTGGAAGCAGAGCTGTCAACCACAGAAGAGTTTTCTGGCTGGTCTCAGACAGAAGCCTAAAGCAGGCTGTTCTCACTACCTTTTATTTCCCAGTGCCATCAAGGAAAACAGAAAAAGGACCATTTTCATTTTTGACTGGTTAATCATACAAGCTCCCATTTACTTTAACCTCACCTTTATCTCACTATTCGAAAGCTTAAGTATTTGTATAGCAAAGCACTTTTCATTATTAGTCAAACACAAAGTATGCACATTCACTAATTGGCAAAGTCCATTTCTCCTATCCAACCTCTTCCCAGCTACTGAAATTCTACCCCAAACCACAAGCATGCAGGTTTTAAAAGATTCTATAAACACAATATGAATTGAAGTGATATGGTACACATTTTACCAATTCACATCTTGAAATCTTGCAATTGCTACTCTATTAACTTACTAAAGTCAGGCTGTCTCCATGAGCAGTTTCTGGACTACTAAATTTAAAATCCTTCATAATACTTTACTATTGCCCATATCTAATGCATTCTTTAACCTAAAACTGACTTCGCATCTACTATTAAACTAAGCCACCGCTGGGTTTGCTGCTTTTAAAATAGATGTAATAAAATAGGTAGCATTACCAGATAAACTGGAAAGCTTCATACGGCTAATCCTACTCCTCATACACAAGACAGCAGATAATTAAAAGTGACATTTATTCATGACCCACATGCTTTTTTGATGTAAGAATCAGCTTGCAGAAGTCCATGAAACATTAGCCTACTCAGCATTTAATGACTGTGCATGTTACTTGGATTCTGACACTTGCAGATTTAATTGGTGTTATTTATTCTTTCTCCACAGCACCTAATGACCAATATATCAAAGGAAGGTGCATACGTCACTGGGACAGGAAACAAACAGCACTTACAGTAAAAACTGCTTAATCAGGTTGGTCTATTGAAGAGAACAACTAGCTTGACTAGGTTTCACCAAGTGTTTCCAGGTGCTGCCCAGACCACATTCATGTCATCTAATTGTCTACAGAAGCTGTTTAGGGAGTCCAGTTGAGAGGACACAACATTTATGTCCCAAAAGGACATAACCTAGCACTATCACGCATTCTTGGTGAAAGTTAAAAAATCAATTACTGTAACAGGCTTCCAAAGCCTTCTTGCATTAAACCAAAATAAGTTGTATCTGAAAGTTGCCACCTTCTTATTTAGGGTTTCCAACAGAATGAGAAAACTGCACATCACAGTTTATCAGATGTCTAGGGAAAAAGCATGTCAGTTACCTGCTGGTCCTTATGCTTCTGCAACTACACTACAGCTAGAATAACAATTCACAAGGCAAAAAAAAAAAATCAAGAGCTGTTTATGTCAAAATACTCTGGACAAAAAAGGGATTTAAGCCCACTCACAAGCAAGTATTATGTGCTGTAAGAAAACAAAATTACGATCTGATATGCAATTCTGAGGAATGAATATAGAGGTAAAGTCATATGTAGTATGTGTAATACCAACTGGAAGAGAGTTACCAGAGATAGCTACCTGTTACCAGTTAACCAGTGTTAAGTAGCTTTCCAGACACCAGGACAGAGAAAAATTTCCTAGGCATGACATAACAAGGCCTAATATGGAGCAACTATCCTAACTGTATACATTATTACTTAGACAACCATAGATTTTTAGAAAGGCATTCACTATTAGAACACAAACGTGGGACCTGATTTTAACTGAGTGACATCCCACCAAAGTAGAATAGAAGTGCAACACGTGTACAGGAGGACAGGAACAAAAGACTGAAGTAGAAAAGTTACAAGCTTCCTCCAGGGTTAGAGGGGCACACTGGTTGGGTTTATTTAGGAAATACAATCTCAGGTTTTAAAAGATGCAAAGAATATTTACAGCCCTTTTGACTTCTTAAAAAAATGGGTTACATATGCTTGAAAGTACCCATCAGATTTTCAAGATTTAACTCACAACCTTATGACTAGAATCAGCAAAACAAATTACAAGGTATATCAAAATACTTCTTTGTGGTTTTTCTAGTTGCCTAAGCAGGCTGCCCTTGTGCTACCACTTCTCACCCCAGTCTGCACCCTGCTGCTGCCCTTGCTATTGGAACATTAAATCTACCCACAGGATGACTTTCCATATCTAACATTATTAGTTCTAAGGCACTCAGACAAGAAAAAATTTTCCCAAAACTGCTGAGGAGAACAGTTCAGATGACCCAAGGGACAAAACCCATCTTTAACACCTCTAATTTCCCCACACGCTTCTACACAATAGACACAGAAGCACTCCAAATTACTGCGAGTATATCGAACCACTCATACAACCAAGCATAGAATTTTACATCAGCTGAAAAACTAAGACACATTCAATCTTCATAAAAGAATTTGAAACAAAATCATGTAATGTATGGATGCTCAAGATATCAGTCTTCAACCAAAAAATAAAGTCCTGGACACACCATTGGTATGCCCATTTATTGTAAAGCATGTAATGTACAGAAGCTACTTTGATAAACAGCACTGAACACACAAGAAACTGACCACTACTTGTAAGATTATTCATTTAAACAACTGTTCTGCACATTTAGAAAAAAAAAAACTTTTACACAGTTACAATTTTTCTGCCTTACAGCCAGTATGTAAGAATCAAGGACACCTGTCACTTTCAGGCAGCTAACAGAACACTTGTATTCCGTAGCACACTTAAATTTGTAGATCACACATTTAGTACCTACATAACGTGAACATTTTAAAGAGGAACAGGTTTTAGGATTTTAAGAAATGAGTGGCTGTTTTAAGTTTCTGGGCTAAAAATAGTCTCCAAACTTATGTTTAACCCTGAATTTAGAATATTTCAAAAGTGAAAGACAATTGTTTGAGGAAAAAGTCACATTAATTCACTTTTTAAATCCCTATTTCTCTTTCACAAGGCAGGCTCTCTACCAACATCCCTCATTTGATTCTCTCCTCTCTACCCCCTCAAAATTCACACTGATCTTTATAGAGCTGCCAAAAGGCTCACATTCATCAAAATTTCCCATGTACCTCCACACCTGCAGGTAGTATCAGTAAGTGAAACTTAACTCAGTCATACCCTATTTTTATGCATTACCTTGGAGTAAGCTTGACATTTTATATGCTATGTGAAATGTGATTTTTTAAAATTGCTTTCAGAACAGTGTTTATCTCAAAAAGTGTACAAGTTGTCTGACATCTTCCTCCTCTTAGAGGACACTGTCTTCAGTCAGAATGTAATTTACAATTATAAAGTTTAGGATAGACACTTTCAATTATTAAACAGCATGCAAGACATTTATCCTGCATCATTTCAGAAAAATGCAATGAGCAAGCAAATGTGTTCACAATACTACAGCTGAATACTACGCTGATTTCAACCATAACAGGTCACTGACTATATATTATAGCAGAAACAGCTAGTAATAAGAGTAAGTGTAAAATTGAACATGGCCTGCACTTAACTCACATGCTGTCTATCCATACTAAAAGAGGTACCTTTCAGTGTACCTTGAATTTTAGGAGCTATTTTGAACTTTCCAGAATTTCAAGGCCCTACATCACTATGTTTTAACCCCTTGAGATAATACTGTTTCATTTCAAGTAAGTTTTGAGTCTTACCTATTCATGACTAGCTGTTTAAACAAGCATTTTTCAAATTACATGTAACTGAAGCTTCACCCATGTATCTTAAAATGCAGAGTTAAATCCACAAGAATTGCATTTGTGCACATGTAACAATAACTGTCATGAAGCAAAAAAAAAAACAACAACCATGATGATGATGTCCATTTCCAGTTTGAATTATGAGGGATCAGATGCACACATATAAACTACCTCCACGTGATTTACATGCACCTAGAAGTTACAGGCTTCATGGGGCTACATTCTAAAGTCACCTTTGGTAAACTACTGTTTACTAAAGCATTACTGTTGGTTTTGTTGTTGACTTTGTGGACTTTTGTACAGTGTTATCTGACCACATTTAATCCTCAAAGGCTACAATATGAGCACACTCTAATAGGACACACTTGTGCATATTCTCACAAATTAATCTAGAATAGTCTTAGAAGAGAAACAATCTGAATAGCACAAGAAAAACTGAATCTTAACCTGTCAGTGTTGCAGAGGCTTAATTTTTCCCTGCAGTGGAGAAGTAACCCACTGTGCAACAGGTCTGCGTTTACCTAAAATAATCTTGCTTTTCTTAGCAAATTCCATGGGACTCTTTACAGTACTCTGAACTCAAGTTTCAATATTCCTACAGTTTCAAACATTTTTTCCAGCCTCTTAACAAGACTTAAAATGCATGTTACATTTTAGAGCATGGAAGTACTAGAAACATCACCAATTTTAGTAGAAACCTACATTTTAAAAAAAAAAGGCATTCAGTAGTGCTTTGTATTTCCTGTGACACATTTTCACAATAGGGGAGCATCACAGATGACACCTCTACAAACCTAGGCCCAGATTTTGAAGGTCAGCAACAGGAAGGCTTCCCTACGATCAAGAGGTAATCCAATCCCTAACCACACATACAATTAAATTGTTCAATTGAAAAGCATCTAGTATTTCCGCAACATTAGCATCTATGACCTCAGTCACTACACAAGTCTGACTTTAAGCTTAGGTAGAAGTGTGAGCCACCTAAAAGGACAATAAACAAAACTTTTATTATTTAAATAAATTTGAAAATAAGCAAGCACAGCCAGTGCTTGTTTCCTAAAGTTAAACATACTTCAACTATGGCAGAACATTGAACAACAGCATTAAAGTAATGTGAACACTGCCCCATTTTCCACTTTTACAACTCAGCACAACTGTTTGTCACTGCATGTTGAACTGGACCTGGGAAACAGCATGGCAAAATCAATTGTTTATTTTTGGCTAAATTAGGCCCCAGATCTAGCTCAACATGCAACCTCACGCTTATGCAAGAACAATGGAGAGAATGGTGCAGAGACAGGCTTAGGCAAGCGCCTTTAGAGTAATTTCAGTTTTCAATGGCCATCAGTATTACAAAATATTTTATCAAAACCCCTGCTAAGCTCCACAGTGATCACAAAACACAGGAAGCTCTCATCTTCAGATATGTGGGCTATAGCTCAGAAAGATCAGCTTTTGAATGCAAAAACAAGTGTTTACACTGCAGCTGGAGAACATGGGAATGGTGCTGCTGGTGGTCCAGCTCACTGTCTTAACTGACATTTCTCCTGCTCAGAACTGCTAGTCAAGCAATTTGTAAGTGCTGACCAACTTCAATCTCTTCTTTGTAAGTAAAGGTGTTTTTTTCATGGAGGAACTCTGTAAGAGGAAGATCAATGTCCCTTACACAAAAGGGTAAATTTAATCTCTATTTAAAAACAGTGAAGTGATTTTCAAACTAAATCTTTTTGTACACACTGGCTGCTTATTCCCAGTTGGTAAGCAGCAGCAAGAAACTAGCCTTCCTTAAGTTTCTCGTTTTCTTGAAACCCTAATACACAGTCCACTCCACATGATACAGAAGCACGTGGGATTAGAATAAAAATTATACTTGGACCACTTCCAGCCGCTTCAGTTCTTTATGGAAGTGCAGGCTGGGACAATGCTTACAAAGTACAGCATAATATCATAAACATAACTTAATACCTAGAAAAAGAAAAAAAACGGTACTTAATTATCATGAAAACGATAAAAAAGCTTGAATAAAAATATCATTTTGAGCCAGAAAGATGACATAACCGGAAAAAGCCAATTTCGTTTGCAACACGCCTCGCGTCTTACCGCTCACACTTGTTTTCTTGTTTCAGCCG
>VZSZ01006531.1:59304-69688 GCA_013398815.1 Ibidorhyncha struthersii | reverse complement strand
GCGTCCTCGGGTTCCCCCGAACGGGTGGGGGAGCGGCTCGGGAGAGGCGGTTGCGGCTGCCTGCCGCTCCCCAGGGACACCCCACCACCCCCCCGGCGCCCGAGCACCGACCGAAACGCGCCATTCACCGCAGAGGAGCCCGGAGTTTCAAGCTGACGCACTTTATTTGTTTCATTTAACTTGGTATTTTGCCGATTGCGCAGTTAATTGAGTTGGCACTCGGACTGGCCCAAGACATGGCTGGTGATCCAGACTCGCCAGGCAAAAAAAACCAACAAAGGCAGGAAACAGAGAAATGAGCTTCTTCTCAAAGCCGATGGCCAGGAGACGGCTGCGGTTTGGTGTCAGGAACGCAGGGGCAGCCAAAGCGTGTGGCTGCCGGTGCCTGGGTACAGCCAGGCTCCTCGCAGGGAGGGGCGGGACGGGGGAGAACGAAGGCAGGAGGGGGGGTGCCTTCCCTGCACGGGAACACAGGGGTTCAGAGGGTAGGAGGAAAGCGGGAGGCACTGCCCATCTGTCCTCCTCGCTATCCCAGCTCTGCGCCCATCAGCAGAGGTAGACCGGCCTATCCAAGACCTCCTTTTTTTTTTGTAAAAGGATGCAAACATGGAAACCTGCTCAGACACCAAGTCTGACTTCAGGCCTGTCAGTAGAGCTCATCGGAGGTGTGTGGGAGAAGGGAAGGGAGAGGTGCTCTCCAGCCAGGATTAGGCAGGTTTGAACATTACGAGCAAATTGCCAAGCCGTGGACACCCAGTTCAACCACCTACGGCTGGGACAGTGTGCTGCAGATCCCTCTTAGCTCATATCTCCTGATCTCCTCCTTGTCCTGGGGGGAGCAGAAGGTGGTGGCACTCGTCTGGACCTCTTCTCCGCAGAGAAATGCGACGCAGCCAGGGTGCGCAGGCCGGGCCGGCACGGGCATACAGCACTGACAGCTGAGTGCTTCAGTTGTTGGCAAGTGGGGCACAGAAATTCACATCTGTCAGGCATGTCTCTCTGCCCGGCTCAAAACAGACTCTCCCCAGTAATTCAGAGTGTCAAAAATTGTACTTTAAGGACATATCTGTACAAGGGGCACCGTGTGGCTTAAGGACAGCTCCAGCCACTGTCAGCTCCCACCCTCCTGAGCCCATGGGACACTGCCTTCCTAAGCCCCTCTGGCAGTTTAAGGCACTTCGAGGCTCACCTGGGCACACACGTTTGCCGCTTGGTGGGCCGCGGAACATCTCGGGTTTTATCTGTTATCATGCCTGCCCACGAACTGCCATGCACATGCGTCTTCTCCCCTCGGTCGGTCTGTGTCTGGAAGGGGAGAGGCAGGCTTACGTTCAGTATTCGCGTGTCAACAACAACTCTAAAGCTAGTTTACTAGGAAGCTGTTTCTGGGAGGGCAATCGTGTCTGTTCCTATTTGCTCAGAAGACAGTATCTCAAAATATAGAATCCTGAGAGGTGGAGCCCTCTCAAAGAGAGGAAAAGGCAAAGATAGAAGGGCTGTTATTTTAAAACCAAGAGGCCTTAACGCTTCACACTGCTGATGTTTTTCTCCGCTGTTTCAACTGCCTCGGTCTCTTTCCACCGCCGGTTAGAATTCTGTTTCTGACCATAATAACTACAAGGGTTGCGACAGTTACCTTTCCCCCAGTCCTCGGCCCTCCATTAATGAATTAGAAGTTCTGAGAAATTTATTCCAGCCACTATGGAAGAAAACCATTGCTTTGCTGTGCGCAAATAGCAGGGTGCAGCCCTGCAGAAATCAAGCACAAAATGAGTCTTACCACAGCTAATTTTTTTTATGGTTCCACAGGAGATCAGAAGGCTGTAAAGGATATCTGAATTGCCACAGCACTCCTAATTTACAACAATGATCTGCAAATTAAACGGAGCTATTTTAGGAAGTAGGATCTTCAAGCAGTATAGTGGAGCCCATATTTTAGACTGCTAATCATGAGCAAAAACGACGCCTGATCAGATGAACAGAAGTACAGCAGTATGAGAGGGATAACAGTACATTTGAGCTCCACGTTGGTTCCATGAGAAAAGGCTGTAGCAGTGCAGAATTCCCGTGAGCCTCCAGAGAGAGGCGCTTCATTTTCCTTCTGAAATGTTCCTGTCACAGAAAGTCTGGTAGGGGATCTGCACGCATCCATTCTGCTTTACCTGCTAAGGAGTTCATTAGCAAGCAGGGTGTTTTCAGGCTTTGAGACCAGGTTCATTCCTGCACATTCATGCAGTATCCCCTCTTCAGGGTGACCTAGAAACGGAGGCACAGCATAAGGAACAGAGGGTTTGTAATTATAGTGGTTAAAATGCTTTCAATTCCCCCTAGAAATCTACCCTTTAAAGCTCTCTCCTTTGAAATCACTTTCCAGAGTCAGGACAGTATTGCTCATCTCATAACAGAAAGGAGGTAAGAAGTTACATTCCTGAGAACAAAGGAAGTTAAGGGAGGTGACAGCGGGATTGAAATGCATCTTATTCAGCACTATGTTTTAAGGGAACCAGGTATCTAAGGAAGGTGTTGGGAAGAGGAGAGAGAAACAGCTGTTTAGTGGAGAAACTTGTGACTGGAGAGAAATATTCCAGATGCTTCAGACAGGTGTGCATTCCCTTATCTGCCCCAAGCAGATGAGTTACACCTTGGAAATGCAACTAAGACTATATAAGTAACTTTTCTCCACGTGTAGGTCAACTCTTTGGGGAATTCAGTACATTCATAAGGCAGAATTTCCCTCTACAAAAGTCATGTTGACCCTTCCCAGTAGATCATATTTATCCCGGTGTCCACTAGTTCTGTTGTCCACCAGTTTCTACTGATTTGCAAGGGAGAGAGAGAAGAATTCCTTCCCCAGCCCATCAGGCACCCTGTCTTCCACGGAACTCTTTTTAAAAACTTACATCCCATTTGCCATCCAGCAGACACCGGGTATCAGTACACTTTTAAAACTGTAGTTACACACACCTGGTAGCAATTTCCATCAGGTCCTAGTGGTTTCTTACTCTTCATTTTATCAGTTTCATCCATTCTCTCTTCAAAATCCCTTCAATTTCCAGCATATCCACTGATGAACACTGACTCAAATAGTTTATGAACTTCTCTGTAACGGCCTTGTTTTCTTTGAGTACTCCTGTTAATACCATGGTTATCATTTATTCCAGCAGACTTCTGGAAGGCTTCCTGTTCCTAAGGATTGAAGAAAGATTTATTATTAGCTTTGATTCCTTTGGGGGGGACCCAATCTAACTGTTTTCTTTCATTTAATCTGCAGGAAAACATGGGGTTTTTTTCTATTTTTTTTATTTCAGTATTACTTCATCTTTTTTTTTAAAGAAAGCTTCTTGTTTCTAATAGCCTCCTTTAGCTTGTTGTTTACCTGTGTGGTCTCCCTTTTGCCCATTTTCAAGCCTTCATTAATAATCCAAGTGCGTATAGACCTTAAGTTTCTAAAATGTGCATCTTAAAATAGCTTCCTTGCTGCCTCTGAAAATTTAATTTAACTGCACTTTTAAAGTTACTTTTTAACAAACTCTCTTATTTTTACATAGTTCCTCTTTTTGAAACTGAGGACAAATTTGGTGAATTTTCTGGCTGCTGCTTGTAATGATACTGCATCAAAGTATGTTAAAGCGGTTGTCATAAGAATGGCTCTTCAAATGATCCTGAACACTACTCAGGGTGAATGAAGTCAAAAGCTGTCTGTCTTCTTGTGGGCTTTCTAACAAGCTGTTCCACGGAAGAGACACCGAAAACGTCTACAAAGTCAGTCTCTGTGTTACATCTAAGTGTAACATTTGTACAGTCTACATACAAGCAACAAAATCTCCGAAAATCTCCTGCTGTATTTTCTGCCCTTGCTGATCAACTTGATCTTCCCTGGCATTTCACTGTTAGTAAACCAGACCCAATATTGGGTTCTTAATTATGGAACAACTCAGTAATTATTTGTACTCCTCTAAAATCTCCCTCTTTAGGCTTGACATGTTAACCTACGCAGATATGACTTGATTTCTAATAATTTTGTTAATTGGATTTGATTTAAATAGCGGCTTTTCCAAAACCAAAATGGTTTTAACGGGAGGTGAACTTCCTGTCACTCTGAAATCTGGCCAACACAGACTAAAATGTTGCTTGGCTCAATAACTCCTACAGGGGCTGTGGTACTGTGAGAGTGTTTACTGGAAGAATGTTTATAGAGGTGCAAGTAAATCCACACCCACAGATATGCTGTGCCAGCAGAAAAAGTACTGGGAAGGGCTTATGGTACTCAGGTAAAGGGCTTTGCTTCAGGACTTCAGGATTTTTACAGGACTCCAGACAGGGGATGGATATATGAATGTTTTAATAAGAAGTATCTGTTACTGGCAGTACCAGTACACAATCCTGAAGAGAGGCCATAGTCTCCAAGTCAACAGGGTGGTGCAGGGTATCGTATTTATTGTTTCTTTACTACTAGGAGAAAGAATAAAGCTGCCTTCTACTATATTTGTTTGTAGATAACTGAATGGCCATTGGTTATAATGAAAATGTATGAGAACAGGAAATTTTCTGCTGTACTTTTTCTGCCATGGAATTCATTGTAGTGTTATGATTTGATTTTTATTTAACAAAGGCTGAGGGTTCAATAAAGTAATGTTTTATCTGCCACCTGGCACCTCTAAAGGAAAACCCAACAAAAATATATTTAAGTTCTTAACCTTTTATAGTATTGTTTTATAACATAAATACAAAAAAAGTTTTCAAAATAAAAGAACTGGGACATATCTTCCCAGGGATAAAACAGAAATTAAGATAGAAAATACTTCTTATGCTGTATAATGTTAAACCATGTTACGATAGCAAAATAAGAACATAATCTATTAAATTTTTACATTCAGAAAGTACATCAGTATATGCAGAAGCATTATTTTTTGTCCAGTGACATACTCTTCCATTTTATCTATTTTATAAAATCTGGTTCCTAGTAATTCTGTACAGACTGTTTAATGTGAATACAGTAATTAATAAACCTTCCTATTTATTTGCCTAATATGCCACCAGATGGATCTGATATTCCATTTTACTTGTTTGGCAACTATGCGCATTCTTTGACTGTCTGTTTTAATCCTGCCCTTTAAGTCTCTTAACATAAATAAAGATAATCCATCCAGAATCCTCTTCCTCTGTGATCATTTCATCTTGAGCTGCTTCTGCATTTAACTTTATATTTTTATTCTCAATGAACCAAGCGTACAGACCTAAATTTTAGAGCTTTAAACGTCATTTTACTGAGGAGAACTGTGAATGAGTGTTAACCACCAAATGCTACTGAATGTCATACAGCATTTGGCTGGATTCTCATTTTTCTTATGCGTTACAGAGATAACAGCATAAAGTCCCCTATAAGACAGGTATGCTTACTAACAGTGTTTAATAAAATAGGCAAATATATTACATCTGAGTTCGGAACGTGGCCTACCTTATTACCGCACAAATAGGAAGTAAGCATGTGTTGTTTCATACATGTTCTTCTTTGATTTGTTGAGATACAGAAGCACAAGGCCTCTAAAGATGACAACAGAAGTTATACAACAACTTATAATAGCAATGAGAGGATTATGAGCTACAGTAATCTTTTCTTTGAGTCACTGACACACATAAGCAAGATGCTTAGAAGTGATGTGGCTGCCTTGCAGGTGACATCGTCTTCAACTAACTGAAAGGACAATCAAGATAGAAGGCAAAGAGGTATCATAGATACTTCCACAAACTCACATCTTTTGAAGTTAGAGTGGAAAAAGAGAAGGGCCTGAACTAATGAAACATTCAATATCTCTTCTTCAGTAACCCTCACACACTTTGGAGCTCTTGTCAGTTTTCAGTGTGTACATAAGTAGTTGTTAGGATCATCTGTTTCATTCTGCAAAGTGCAGCATCAAAGTCAGAAGTGTGCAAGTATAAGCTCTAATTGATCTGCACACCTGTATCTCACTGGTTTGAGTGGAAATGGAGCAGGTCACTCACATCAGCAATAGAACACTTTTAGAATCGTTGTGTTTTATGTGATTAAAAATCTGACCATCTTAGTTTGATTTTGAAACCTGAAAATAAAAAAGAATTTTTAATGTCTCATAGTATTGTCCATGATATCTAAAGTGGAAACAAAACCCTGTTAGCATTTTACTACTATTAGTCTATTTTTTTTACGGCCTTGACTTTGAAGACAAAAACTGGGTGAAATCCCTGTTAGTATCAATAACATTCCCATTTAATGCACTGGGCAAGAACTTCACTCCGTGACTTTTATTGTGTTTCCATAGTAAAGAATAAAAATTTCTATCACCTCAAGACACATTCATGGTTTTTTTCAAATATTATAAGCGGTGGAGTTTCTCTCTTTAAAGCTTGCAACTTATGGGTTAAATAGGAATGCTGTTTATAAAATACCATTTTGTTTAAAAAGATGCAGCTTGTTTTCCTTTGTTCTTGTCCCATGATGAGCAACCAACTTCATATGCATATATTGGAAAATACTAAGATTCTTGGATACAGGACGAGTATTCTTGAATTCAGAGAGAATCGTTCTTAAATCATTTTGATCCGCTATATTAATACATATGCTGCAAGAGGCAGCACAGCTTGAACAAACAAAACAAATCAAAACAAAAGAATGTGCAGGATCTTCCTTTCCACCACAACTAGAGAAAGGACGCTTGGAATTAGCTTTGAGGAAGCCTGCGCCAGTCTGAACTGTGGCTGTAGTGGGCCTTTCAGTAGTTTAGTTTGTATCTCCACCAATGGAAGCAGTAAGAGTGATGCAGGGGCTTACAAGAAATTGCAACCTCTTTTGACTTACAGAATTAGACAGACTTTGAAATCCTACATCGTTTTTCTTTAAAGAGGAAAAAAGGAGACAGGTATTTCTTTAATGCAACTCTGTTCATTTACAAAGGATGTTTATAAAGCTTTTTTTTTTCCTCTGGTCATAGTAAGACTATTTTGCTTTGACTACAGGTTTGTCTTTTCTTCTGGGTACTGTTTCCCACAAGGGCTCTCTTTCACTGTTATTTTTTAAGATCATGCTACATATATTTTGTGGCCATCTTTGAGATGTTTTTCTTTGTGTGCATTTGTGATGGTTTTGCAGTTTCTCTTTTTTTTTACACGCACGTACAGACACACACAACCTACATAACTGTTGCATTTGGTATGAGAATCTCAGTAAGTGCCTGTACCATCTGGCCAAGCCATAATAGCGCGCATTTGCATGTGGTCTAGCTCCTGGGTGGTATTTTTGCATTGTTTCAGCTATCACTAAACAAAGAGGCATTTAATTGTGTCTTCAATGAGCCCGAACAGAAGACAGCTACTACACCCAAGAGCTTCACTGGGAAACTGTGATTGCCCAACCCCCACTACTGCATGTACAGAAGCAAAGCAAGGAGGGGAAACATGAGCTAAGGCACTCTCTTAATTAAGTAATGTCAAATTCAGTGGCCATTTTCTTCCTAACTAGCAGCTGCCTTAGCTGCCAGCTGCTCTAGGTTTTTTGCAGCAGCTATCTGACCCACGAGACATTGCTGACCTCTCCTTCTGCCCTTGTTTGCCAACCTCACGTGCTCCCAGCCTTGCATCACTTTGAGAAGTTGGGAGGACAGCAGGAATACAGCACTGACATAAATCAAGGACATGAATGGGCTATAAAATTTCTGACTCACGTGCCTCTATGTGCGTTTGTCTGTGACACAGGGGGACAGGCAGCTAGAAAGTGACATGCAAAGCCTGACAGAGAAGAAAGAGCTCTGCTCAGGGAAGGTCACAGCAAAGGTCAGTGAACTTCCCTGGTGAGAATGAGTGTGCCACCAGATAATGGGAAATGGCAGTGGACGGACCTCCAGGAGGCATGAATCAGTTCACTCATCAAATCAGGAAATCAAGGCCAAATTGGAAACCAAAAGCATTGAAATACCACTGAATCCACATTTTTTTTTTTACTATGGGGATGATAATATAGGGCTGTTTAAAACTAAAAACCATCACAATAACAATAAAAAGAAATCTTAGGTCAAAACTTCCAGAGTTAGTTACTCTAGGTTGATCCACAAATGTAGTCTGTGTTCTTTCCAAACACTGACAAGGACAAATAAGCAATTTTGTTAATTCCTCAATTAGGGGGTTCACTGTTCTTTAAATTACATATATTTTTTAATTGTTTAATTACCATATGCATCCTTGGCTTCTCCAAGTAAGCAGGAAAACAGCATGCTTTTATTCTGCATGTCAGAAATGCAGCAAATAAATGAAACTGAGTAACAGAAGGAACCCTGTCTATTAGTTAGAGGTCCTCATTTTTTTTCTAACGTGCATCATTATCAACCACTACGAAATGAGCACAAACATATACCGACATTGTCCCAGTAAGGATATCGAAAGATACAAACAGGAATAAATTGTAAAGTTATACTCACACATGAAATTAAATGTGAATTAAATACTCATAAAATTTCGTAAAGTATCCTAAATTATTAAAGATGATTATACTGAAATTGCAGCAAGAAGCAGATGATGACATTTGAGCGGAAGACACTGGACTAGATCAACCAGTATGGTTCAGTTTTTTTATAACGTGTCAGTGACACCAAGTACTGATAAACCCTGCTTAGCCAGGTAAATGATGTCTACAACTCCTTAGGGTTCTTTAAATGGCGCAGAGCAACAACTACTGTATGAAGTGTACAAAGGTACCTGTCCTGCATTGCTTGATAGCTCAATTTGTTGGTTACTTAGAAAAGGAGCACTGATTTTTTTGTGAGCTGTACACAATACAATACCTGCTAGCAACACAGATCATTTAAGTGATCTGCCCGTTCAGGAACATTTTGCTTCAAAAAGTTTAAACGAAGTCTTTAATAATGACTTGGAATTGGAATATGTAAAATCACAGCCTGTGAATGTGTCCTTTAAAGATATTTCATGATGTTGGTTGGCAGTTGGTTGCCTGTCTTCAGAATTTGGACCTAAATGCTGTCACAGCATGAGCTGCGTGAATCAATACATAGCTATTTTCACTCAAAGAAAATAATAGCTGTAATCTTTGTATTTTACAAGCATCCTAGAAACGTTTCCTAATTCACTCTCATGTTATTCTTTCTACGAACAGTAGGTGGATACAAGCATTATCAATACTAGAGAAATAAAGGTGAGAACTGTTAGAAAGACAGGTGTCCACCTGCAATTGCACTTCAATAATAGCACGGCATCAAATTCCTTAGGTTGCTTGACCATGCTAGTGAAAGTGTTCATCGCACAACAAACTGGGATCAGATATTTTGTTATCTGTCACCTTGGTCCTGTAATTAGATGGGCTACTTAGCCACTTTTTACCGATTACATTGTCATAAGATAGCAAGTATGTTTATAAGAATACACTTATTCTGACAAAAGAATAGGATGTATGCTTTTCTGTTCTGGAGTTAGTAAGTGGAAATTTTCACTTAACCTCTAAGCCTAGGAGATGCGTAATTTTTTATTAAAGATGCAGCCAGAAGACCACAGGGAATAGAACACAACTGCAGAAAACGCTGAGATTATAGTTTGGTTTTTGAATCACACTTTCTAAGGAGTTGCCTGGATGCCAGGAAGTGAGAAGAATATTTTGTGTGTTAAGATGAGAATAAGGATTGGTGTAGTTCCATTGAAGTCAATGACATTGAAGCAGGAAGAGAGAATCCGATCCTGCAGTGTTTTGACTGAAATCATAGGCTGTGCCTGCCAGCTAGTGGGAAGACAACAGAGATTTAAACAAGGAGTGGAATCCCAGCACTAAGGCTGGATCTAGCAAGTATGTGCTCTAGAGTCTTTTGCAGCTGTTCTCGTACTCAATAGGCATCTCTCCACGTTCTTTTGAAAAGCAACTTCCTCTTGACTTACGAACCAGTAAAAAAGTGTCTTGCATTGATATTAAGTTAGAGATGTTTTAGTACTGTGAATAGCCTCAACATCAATACTCAGAGAACATAAGCTCAATTAGCTTTATAGGCACAGGTAGTATTTTTCCATGTAAATGGGAGAAATATAATGTATGTATTATGTAGGTATGCCCCATCCCTGGGGGGTGTTCAAGGCCAGGCTGGATGGGGCTTTGAGCAACCTGGTCTAGTGGGAGGTGTCCCTGCCCATGGCAGGGGAGTTGGAACTAAATGACCTTCGAGATCCCTTCCAACCTAAACCATTCGATGGTTCTGTGATTAGTCACACTTATTTTTATGACAGATCACTGGTTATCTAATATTGCTCTTTCCAGGAAGAAAACTAGCATCCTTCCCGTGGTAACACCACCGTGACTCTGCAGCCTGTTTTTCCAATTTTATTTAAGGTCTTAGTGAATACTGAATTTGTGATTTAT